>JAFVLL020029316.1:0-100667 GCA_021397915.2 Tor tambroides | reverse complement strand
TGGAACGGGGAATAAACTGACCTGGAACTACCTGTGCGGTTAAACGAATTTAATCAACACCTGCCAGCCAATCAGAATCTAGTATTCAGACAGACCATGGAATAATGAAAAATAAACCATGATGATGTAATCTCTGGATTTTAATGTTTTAAACACCCACACACATGCCCATGTGATCAATCAAAGTTTCCTGACTAGGCAAAAAATCCCCTGTGAAAACTTTAGTTTCACATCTCTCACAATGGGTAACAGATAAATGAGTAAGTAGTGCATTAGTGTGTGTCAATAAATACAAAACTCACTAGTAAGGGGGATCCTTCAGCCAGAAGCTCAGCAAATGCTTGTGGAGTCAAACCCTCCACATCTGTGTTGTTTATCATTATAAGTTTATCTCCCTTGCTGAAAGAATAAGATACAGATGAATGAAAAGACAGCCAGATAGTTACACAGTTGATATAGATAGATAGACAGATAGATAGATAGATAGATAGATAGTCACCTTGCAAATTTTCCTTTGTTATAGTTAAAAAAGCCATTCACTTCATATGAGTGTTTCCCTTCACATTCAGTGTGGAGCAACATAACACCACCACAAACAGGATTTCCCTATAAGACATCACACATGAAAATTTTTCAATGGGATACATTTATCAACTAACATAGATGTTGATCAGCTATAGATTTGCATACAACGAAACACTGCATACCTCTGCTGCCATGATGATCTTAGTGCTGATTATGAGGATGTGTGAGTCCGGACTCTAAAACGCTGCCTTTTGAAAGCCAGTTGACCTGACGATGCATTGGGAAGAGGAAGCTACATCTGATGTCACTAAACCAGTGTGAGCTTTGGTTGGAAAAGGAGAAGTATAGAGCTGTAGGGGAAGGACATAAAAGTGTAATCACAAAGATGGGAAAAGATAGTAAAATAATTCAGCAAATAATTCTAAACTGATGGCTCTCTGTAAAATTATCTTTGCCACAATATATGACCACATTGCACATGCTGCTCATCTCTCTTGAGTCTGAAAGGCAAACCATTGTCTGCAAACTGGTGCACAATGCTGACTTTATTTAGGTTAGTGAACTGTTTAATGTATACCTATTCAAGGGTGTTTTCACACATAGAACCAAACCCAGTTCTCTTAAAGTGAACCAGAAAGCAAACCACCTGAAAGTGACCTCAGTCCTTTTGGTATTAACAATATAGTGGACTTAAGAGAGAACCTGGTTCTTTTTTTTTAGGTCCTCTTCAGCATGGAAGTGATCTCGCAACCTTTCTTGTTCACACCACAACTTCATAAGAACTTTCTGATGCCTTTACTTTGTGTTATAAGCCTCCTGAATGTTATATTTTTTTCATAGGATTTCAAAAAGTGGTGGGGACAGAATCAACTTTGGCAAAAAGTGGTCCTACCCGTCCCACCTGCGAATTAGGCCAATGGCTAAACCACTCCGAGAGCATTTGGAGGGCTCAAATGTACTAGGTGTGAAAACACTCTAAGACAGTCTTCCTGTCAGAATCACCACAAGGTTTTATTTCTTTCCACCGTGCAGCCTACAAAACCTATTTCACAGCAAGCACAGTGAAAGTGACCTTAATAGACATAATTAATACTTTGAGGAAATAAGAAAATGAGGTTACACATGCACAACGGTACACGTTTACATTCCCGAAACATGATCCTATTGTACTTCCTCATGTAAGTTAATATTAACAAAAGAAGAGGAAACTGGCTGTAGGGGAACAGGCACTTAGTGTGAATGAGGGTACAACTGTTTACCTAAAAATTATTTTTATTTATTTATTTATTTATTTATTTATTTTTTGACTTTGTCAATGGCAAAGCATTCATAAACACTGACATGTATCCACACACAAACAACATATAGACATTTCAAAGAAACAAGTACTTTTTTAAATATGGTATTTGATATCCTCACACAAAGTTAAGGTTTATGGTTTATTTTTATGGTAGTCTATGGTGATTTTTCCCTTTTTTGACCTCCATGAACCGTGAAAAAGAGCTGTATGAAGATTCCTCAACACTCTCCTTTTGTGTTCCACAGAAAAAAAGAAATTATTTGAGTTTGGAACAACATGAGGGTGAATAACAATAAACAGAATTTCTCAGTTATTCCTGTAAATTACATATTTTTTTTTACAATGAACGCTTCACTGGAAAGGTTCGTACATATGTTATTTTGATACTGTGGTTTCCTGCCAACAAGTCACCCCACAGTTTTACGCCATTCCACCGCCAAATACACACTCACATTCATGATTGCCACAATTATACCAGGGGGCCTACATGGCCCTCTGACTTAAACCAGTCGTGTAAAATGTTCATAAACATCCTCAACACCTTTAGACATGTTTACACAAACACGACTAACCCTAAACCTAAGCCTAACCCTACAGCCATGTTTGAGGTTAACACTCGTACAGAAACTTACTCAACCAGTTTGACACATCAGAATAGAGGGTGCTCTCTGATTTGATCATGTAGCCCCTAACAGACCACATCTATACAAAACAAACTATATATCTATATCTTTAGGTGCAGACTCTTTCAGCAATTCTGAAAGTCATCATGGCGTTTAAATAATGAAACAACACTGTGTTGACTATTTGTGCTGGGTAATTTGGCTAATTAGATATAGGCTATTTCTATTA
Organism: Tor tambroides; assembly: GCA_021397915.2. Taxonomy (NCBI): domain Eukaryota; kingdom Metazoa; phylum Chordata; class Actinopteri; order Cypriniformes; family Cyprinidae; genus Tor; species Tor tambroides. Next base: position 97,990 of record JAFVLL020029316.1, on the reverse strand, counting down.
ACTACTTATCTAATGACAACTCTAGTCCTATATTTGAAACTGAAGCTGTTTGTTAGTTGCACTGAATGAGAAAACAACGAGCTTCCACCACCCTGATTTGTACAAACATTTCCTGCTTGTCCCTCTACAAAGCTACGAGCATCCTGTCATACTGCCCACTGCTGAACTATTTATGGAGAGGTAAAAGACAAAAAAGACATCAAATACACTGTTTAAACGGGCATATACAATAAAATAAAAAAATATTTAGTAATATAGTTTATAATAAAATAGTAATAGTAAATAAAATAGTTTATAAGCACTTATACAAGTGGCATGTCCTCATAAGAGCAAACCTTTTAATAAAACGAGATCAAAGTCACCCACAGAATGACATCAGCGACGTATTTCCCTATATAATAAAAGTGATGTATCACTCACAGAATGAGTATCACCCAGGAGATTTTACTTAATTTTTTACAAAAACAAGTATTCCTGTTATGACTTAATGCAATGAATTACTACTGTGTCTAAAAGTATCAGTATGTGTGTTTGAAATAGTGTGAAGGTGTTTCTGAGTATGAGTAAAAACAGTAGACAATGTGACTATGAAACAGATGAAGTAGTAAACAAACTTACCACAAAGCGCCTATCTGTCAGAGTTCATAGGTAATACTATGTTCTCTCCTTCAGTCTCAGTATTAATCATCATCATCATGATTTTGGGGCGAGCAGGAAGGTGATGTGATGTGAGGTCTGTGTGCTCAAACCAAAAGCCAGATATTCCAAAACAAGAAAAAAAAAAACAAACAAAAAAAAACTTCACCCCAAAAATTAAAATGTACTGAAAATGTATTTATTCTAAGGTTATCCGAGATGTAGACTGCTTCTTCATCGGAACAGATTTAGAGAAATTTACCATTAAATCACTTGCTCATCAATGGATCCTCTGCAGTGAATGGGTGCCATCAGAATAAGAGTCCAAACAGCTGATAAAAAAATACTAACAATCCATAAGTAATCCACACGACTACAGTCCATCAAGTAATGTCTTGTGAAGTAAAAATCTATCAAGGTGGGGTTTTTTTACTTCAAACAAGTCCTCTATCCATTATAATGCTTCCTTCAGTGAAAAAGTCATATTGTCTGAATCAGGAGAGAAATATGCACAGATCAATCACCATTTACATAAAAAACAAGGACATCAATTTTACATCGTCATGTCCCTAAACATGTGCAAGACTAGTTTTTCTGTAACATGGAGCTCAACCTCAGGCTAAAAAGTAACAATAAAAAATTATCATATCCTTTTTGACTGGATATTAATGGATGGTGGAAGAAAGAAGGTGGTTTAAAAATTTCAACAGAAAGAGGTAGGCAGATAAAGATTTAATGAGAATGGAGAAAGAAAATGACAACAGACTGGCCTAACAACCCCCAAAACAGTGACAAATAAATTGGACATGTCCATGTCTCCCTCTAGTGGATATTTATACCTTATCTGCTGATGTACATCAGTCCACATAAACCTAAACTCAGATGTATTTTTTTTTCTCAATGTTGAATACTGGTTTTTAGCATGAAACATAAAAAAATCAGTTAGAAGGACTAAGGAAAGAGTAACTAAACATATGTCTCTTTCAGAAAAAAAAATGAGTCAGGCATATGTTTGGAAAACACAATAAGAGAAAATCTGAAGAATTTTTATTTAGCTCTTTTCCCTTACAAGGACAGTTCAAAGTGGCAGCTCACTGGAGTGGAATACTAATTTTGAAAGACATGTTACAATGACAGCATTGCTAGCATGATTCATATGATATTTTGATACTGTGGTTTCCTGTCAACAAGTCACCACACAGATTTATGCCATTCCACTGTCACACACACTAACCAATGCATACATGATTGCCAAAATTATACCAGAGGAACTACGTGGCCCTCTGACTCAAAACCATTATATAAAATGTTCATAAACATCCCCAACACCTTCAGACACACCTGAAGAGACACATTTATGAACAAAAAAAATCATGTCCATATATGGCATTGTTCTGGATCATTTATTTAATGTTTGCTAGTAATTAATAATAATAAATCTGGTATCTAGTCATATAGCCAACAACAAACATGTAGCATCAAATGTCCTTCAGAGTTCTTGAGATATTAATAGATGTGGCTGTATTGACAATCCAGAATATCCAATCCAACAACATTTTTAAAAAATGTTAAATGGTATTTTTACATTTTGGAGATTTTAATAACATACTGTACCAAAATGTTCAGTATTTAAAGTTCTTTCTTGTTTAGATAACAGTGATAAGTGTGAGCTAAAATTAAGCCCCTCGGCTCTGGGACAGAACTATTTTGAGGCCGACACTCAGTCAGACAGCCATTCATGAGCCTAAGTATACACTGTAAAAACTAAAGGTTCCTGCCCTCCAGGAACCAGGACTTCCAGTCCTCAAGGCCTACGCACAACTTCAGCCTTTCATTCAGAGTGGCCAGCTCCTGATCAGAGCTCACTGCCAGGTATGTCGGAAACTTTTGGCTATATTGTGAGGCTGCTATGCTCAAGTGGGATGTTATGTGTCAGGAGTCTTTAACAGCTGAGCACAAAGTCCAAAGAATGTCTAAGTTCAAAGAGTCCACAGCAGTGCAAACCAAGTTAGTGGATGTGTTAATTAAATGTACTTTATATTTTATTATTTATAATGTCTTTATCCCAAGGTGACTGAAGCTAAATGGTGTTATCAGTCACAGCATTGGAGGGTTTCCCTGTGAAGTGGTGAACAATGGGGTGGAGAAAAGATTTGGCTGCAAACTGGATGCTACACAGGACCCTTTACTCTCTGACGTCATGACAAAATTGCCCATTCAAAAGAGCAAGTGGACATTTCAAGTTTGTACTTAGCCTAAAATTTTAAAGCAGGGGTTCAACATAAGCATCATAGCACAAATATGTATTGTAAATACATTATTACACTATATACTTACATGGTAACATAACTTATCAATTAGATGACAGAAGGCATGTAGATTGTGTACAACAGGTTTTTCAACAAATTTTTGATCATGTTGATCATTTAGAAGCCTTAGAAATATGTGTGTCAAATATGATACAGTAGGTTTTTATAGGGTTAAAACGCTGAAGAGTTTTTAATTATTCATGTACACAACTGTAACAAAAGTTAAGCATTTCCTGCTTGACAGGTTCTGCAGGGCTGGCCATGCATAACAGAATCACTACAGTGGACAGCAGGATGCCCCTTCTACCTGATGGGACAATATGCAGCACTTCAGGTGCTGTTATGTTCTTGTTATGTATTATAATGTGTGGTATGAGGTGAAAACATCTTAAAGAAGTGAGTCATCGTAGTATGAGTCATCGAGTCACTTCTAAATAAAACCCGCATGCTAATTCCATATCATGATTTAGGCTGTAGATAACATTAACACAAGTACTGTACTTATGGGTAATAAATATATGAAATATCCACAGGTTGGGCCTCAGGCAGTGAACCTTGCAGGGGGTCAAGCTGCGAGTATACGCATTTTCAAAGAAATCATTGCTCAACACAGTGGATGGGATGAGAGTACATCAGAAAGGATGGAGAAGACCCGCACTGAAGAGTACATATCACATATGCATGGCCTCATGTGGTTGTAACATCTACATACAAACACCTGCAAAGAGGGAGGGAACCAGGTGTCAAACTGACAGTAACAAGAGAAGAATTTACAGGGGGAAATGCTGAGTGAAATGACATTTTAAGTTGATGCACGGTATGTGAAGCTCACAAATAAATAAATGACCTAACTTTTGTTTTGGGGTTCATTTAAACTAACAGTTGTGTAAATGCATAGTCACTCTTTTTGGCTCAAATATTGCACTGTCATTGTGACTTGCACTGCGCCTTTAAATAATCCGAATCTAGTGGGACCGATTGAGATCTGTGTAGGAAGCCATGGCAAACCCAAAACGTCAACATATAAAACACACCTGTCATAGGTGAATACATGTACCATAATAGCGAAGAACATTGCAGCGCCGAGTTGTGTCTAAATAAATGTGCATCTTGTTTCGTTTTTTACTTCCGGTGCATTTGGGAACTGAGAACTGAAGGAAAATATTGTGATTATAAGGAGATATCAAGGTGTTTACATGATGATTAGAAGAGTTACTAAGGTTGTTTTGAGTGTGGAACAGTCCGAAGGCGTCGGAGCTAGAGTTCGCCGCAGTATTGGACGGAACGAAGTAAGTTTCCATTGCTATTTTTTAGCATTTTTGTATTACGCAGGGAACTCGTTGTTTTTGTTTATTTTGAAATGCAAGATAATACAATGCATAAAATGCACTGTTATATTTCAGCTGAAGAATCTCGACCCTTTCTTGATGCTGGATGAATTCTGTATCGCCAAACCAGCGGGTTTTCCTGATCATCCTCACCGTGGGTTTGAGACGGTAAACGCTATTTCTTTTCCAACACTCAAGAGGCTCGAGTAAGTCGTGTACTTTATGAATTATTACGGTAATGGAAAGGGCGACACTTGTTAAAATCCATAAATCCTTGCAATCAGCTGAAATGAATTGAAGTGAACAGCGGTGTAATGTTACTAGCCTTCTACTTCCTGTTGGTTTTGATCAGGACAAAACAGGGAGTCTTCCGCCAGGAGGCGCGTGGCGGCTCAAAAAGACGAATCCTGTATTTGAGATGTCTTCAAATTTCAGCACTTTTATTGTTGTCTTACGAAATACTTTAGTACCTTTAAATGGGTAGTTGTTTAATTCTATTAAATACCTAAACATGTTCTGACAAACGGAAATCTGATTTCTGTGAAACAACTAGATAGAACACTTATCCTGTGGCCTACTAACAAGCGGCTGTGATTAGTTTACCCAAAACATCGCTGAGAAAAGTAACAGATACAACGTGACAACACCGTTCTGCGTTTTTCTGAATGATGCTTCTGCTGCCGTCTGAAGTAGGTCAGGCTATTACATTTTCCAACTAAATAATGACACTGAGAATCGTCAACATTAATTGAATTAAAAATAAACTATGAAAATATTTGAAATAGATAGTGGACCCATCTTAATTGTAGATTTAAGACACCTGTTTGACCACTAGAGGGCTCATTGGTTCGTTTTAGCACAGCAGTCACCCAAACTGGCTTTTGTTCATGTTCACTTTGAGGTCGTCTATATGTAAATGTACTCCTAAAACATTGACAAAATTCACTTTTAGCACATATACACATTTAAATTGTACAGTCTTTTTTTCTGGAAAAACTGATCAAAAATATTGATGAGTCATCCTGCACTACATACATTTTTATCCAATCAGATGCGCTCTAGGTTGATAATATCCCTCCCTCATGACCAAATGCAACCAACTAGAAAGTAGCAAATCCCGGTTTGTTGCTGTGATGTAACTAAAGCCTATTGGGTTTTCTTTCTCAATTTCTTTCAGGAGTCTTTCAGTATGTCATGTCCAAACAGAAAAAAAGCATTTTAACAAAGCTGGCAAGCATATAAAGACTGTCCAGTAAACCACTCCCATCGTTTCTGGCAGTTTAAGTACTCAAATATTGTTCCCTCAATTTTGAGAGGATGTATGGTCATTAAAAACGCTTCCTTCAAAATGACAGCATTTTGGCCAGAACTTGTCCTGAGAGTATTTTCTGAAACTTGGCTAAAGAAAAGCTGACCAACTCATTTAGCCTTCTTGTCTCCTTGATTATTTATTTACAACATCTGATGTACTCATTTGTTTACCCACAGTTTGGCAACATGTCTGGCATAAACTGTTCCTATGGAAAGTGGGTCTGTGTGGCTGTGGAAATCATTTAGACTTGTTTCCTTAAACGGTTTGATGTCATCCATTGCCGTCTGCACAGATATACTCTCATCTCATTCACTACAGAGAATGAGTCTGACTATGTGTCACCTTCCTTCATGAATGGATTTTTCTTGTAATATTTGTATTTTGCTGGAAAGTGACTCGTTATGAGAAGACTCTAAAGCCAAATTCTGGCTAAATATTTATTCCCTCTAGAGTGGTAATTTGTTCTGCAGGCATACAGTATATAACAGACAAACAATATACAATGGACTTTAGTCAGAGTAGATGCAAATTAAAACAAGGCTGTGAGGGATAAATGTCCAGTCTGCTCGTCGAGTTTAGGCTCTCTTTGTAGGTTTAATTTTTCATACTATGAGCGCTAAATTGGAATTGGACCTCTATGTTGCCTGAAACATGCAGGTGTGTTTGCTCACGAACAGTCAAGTGACTGTCAGATCACAGCTGTGCTTGGAGATCACAGGCTGCCTGTGGCCACAGGTCAAGCAAGCCTCAGTGGGGTCAGATGTTGACCTCTTATGCTGCCTCCCATATCCTGTTGAGAGCAGCGTTTGTCTGTGTGGGAGATGACATGCAATCCATCCATGCTGTATGTCGGACCACCTCAGCTGACCATGTACATTCATTTTTGCTTTTTCAGTGGACAAATGGGAAACGGTTGCGGGCAGATTTTGTTAATTGGAAAGATGTTTATTTAATATATGCAAATTTTGATTGACACATTAGCATCAAGCCTCTAGCTCTGTCTTGGCCTGGAAGAACTATGTTTTTTATGGTGCATAAAAGACATTTACTAGGCATTCAAAAATGAGTGTATTCATATTTGAGTCAGAATTATTTACTGGTCAAATCTTCATTATATTGTCACTCACTAACAGTTTTAATTTTCCACCTCATAGCCTAGCATGTATCTGCTTTTGGCATTTAGCTTTATAGTCCATCAGGGCTTTACCAAAATCCCTCGAACATAAACTTTTTGCATCTTCTCTGCAAACACAGCCCTTGAAATATGTTTCACCTTTCACCTGTTATTTTCCTCCAAATGAACATCAAGTTGATGACTTTTCCGTACTGTCTTTTGCGTGAATATTTCCCCAAGAAATGGCTTCATTTTCAACCAGAAAACTACAATCTTACACCTCAACCCTGTGTTTCAAAAGGCTTCACATGTTGGACTTTTTTTTTTCATTATGCTGAATGTGGTTTAATATGTTTTGCTTTTTGCACAGGTAACATACTTGTTGAGTGGAGTAACAGCCCATGAAGACTCCTGTGGTCACAGCGGGAAGTTAGAACCTGGGGATCTTCAGGTAGAACACACAAAAAAACCCTTACTATTCAGTAATATAATCAATTTCACTTGACACTATTGAATGAAAATAAAACTTGAACTAAATTGAGCTGAATAGTGACATTTGTTTAGAGCTGCTAATAACGCAAAAACTCTGAACTGAACTTTTTTCATGTGAAATTTGCCAATGTGATAGAACTATTACATTAAAGACTACATGTCTAATATCATTTTAAAAGGACCTTTAGTCCCACTTTATATTAGGTATAAGTACAATGTACTTATTGTGTTCATATTGTATTACAAAACACTTTAGCTGCTATATAGGTGGGATATGGGTAGGGCTAGGGACAGGTTTGGTGGTATGGGTAGTTTTAAGGGTGGGTTAAAATGTAAGCGATCAGTCAACAGTGTAATTAAAATGTAATTACAGAAATTAATTACAGATGTAATTACATGCATGTATTTTTAAAATATAAGTACAATATAAAAATATGTACACAATAAGTGCATTGTATCAAATTATTAATTAAAATATAAGTACATAGCACTTAAAAAAGTAAGCCAAATGTAACACATCAGAAATATGTACACTTACGCAAGTCTATTATAGACACAATGAAAACCACCATTTTTATTGTTTTATATGCAGACTGTAAAAATGGTTGCAAAGTAAAATAATTGAAAATTAAGCTATAATAAAATGTATTTACATTTAATAGGATGTTATATGCATGCACGCACACACTCATCAAATGGACTAAGAGCTTTTACACCCGTAGGGCACTTCCTGTGTTTTCCTGTGTCATAAAGCTGTTTCAATTTCTCCCGGTCAGTGAGGGAATGTTTTAATGGGCCTTTAATATGGCGGCTGTAGGCCTCACAACTTTAACTACAGTTCGCACCTAACCTCCAGCTACCGGGGCTACAGCCTCATCATCAAACACTCAGGGACTCCCTGATAATACCAGTAGCGCATAGAAGGAAAAAGCTGCTGAGTGGTTCACTCCATAACTCCAACCACCTAGTGCCCAATGGCTCCCTGAGAGGGGCTGCTAAACCTCAGAACGAGTGGAATTTTCCACTAAGAGAGAGCGAGAAAGGAAGAGGTGAAAGAAAAGTGCTCCATTAGGCATATTAAGCTGTTGTTGTAAAACTGGAGTGGTTCATTTCTACATTGAAATAAAAGCTCATAAAGATCTCTCATGCTCCACATGAAGATGACATTAACCAGTGCGCAAAGCCCCTGAACCAAGCGGTTAGTCTGTTTATTGGCAATTACTACCAGATAGGTCTACCATTAGGAATGTAATGGAATAAAACATTAGTATTTTTGTTCTCACTTCTCATTCTTTGTTTTCCGTTGTGTTAGTGGATGACGGCAGGTCGTGGGGTAATTCATGCTGAGATGCCTGTGTCGGACGGACGCATTCATGGCCTTCAGCTTTGGGTGAACTTGAAAAGTGCAGATAAGATGGTGGAGCCTCAGTACCAGGAGCTGAAGAGCAAAGAGATTCCCAAACCCAGCAAAGATGGAGTCACTGTGAACGTCATCTCAGGGGAAGCTCTTGGAGTAAAGGTAGGTGTCATAGCACAAGCTACTGATGTCAGAGCAGTTTTGTATTTTGTTTTTAATTTTCATGGAAAACTGGGAAATGTCAGGGATATATATAATATTTTAATATATTCTTATGTTTTCTATTTTAATGTATCGTAATTTATTCCACCAGTCTTCAATGCCACATGATCCTTCAGAAACCATTCTAATATGCTGATTGTTCAATTATTATCAATTATTGCTAGTATTTAATTATTAATAATAAAAGTGTTCTTTTAAATTGTAACAATATTTCACAATATAACTTTCATTTGAATAAAAAAGCAGGCTTGATGAGCATAAGAAGCCCGCTTTGAAAACATTTAAAAATCCAAACTTTTGACCATTAGTTTAATATAAAAAAACAGAGAAATAAATCAGGAAATCATCAAAGTTGTGTGGTGTGGATGTAGAAAAACCTACTTATTTGTGAGTGAACAGTTCATTTGAATCAGTTGTTTTCAATGAGTCACTCAAAAGGTTAACAAATTGAATTTATGAAATTATTCATAAGTAGATATATCTGATTGTGAATGGAAATACTTTAAAAATACTTATCCAGTAATAAAAAACTGGAGAAGTAATGGAAATTCTTTGTTTAAATCATGTGGAAGCCTTGGAGTAAGGTCGTTTCTAGCCTAATTTAGTTAGCATAAGTGCTTCACAGAACAAAGGTGCTTGTTTGGGAGCCCACGTTGTGTCTCAGTCCAGTTTCTCTGTCTTTTACCCATAGTTTCATTCATATCCCTCTTTTGACTATCAATAAGTATACTAAAACCTTTAAAAATGATTAAAAAAATTTATTGGATTTAAAAGGTGGAGGATAAAACTCTCTTAGTAGCTTTCTGATATACTGAAGCATTAATATGAAGTATGAATGATTTTACCAGGCAGAAGGCCGTCATGTTTATCAGGTGATAAAAAACATGCTCCTCATAATTACTCTAAACTCTTTGAACCAAACCACTGAGTGAAAAAAAAGTAGTCAGTACACCTCCGTTTGCCTGACACTTGCATCTGTTTATCGTCTGTAATTTCGCAAACGTGTTCATTTGTGCATCCATTTATCAACACATTACAACTATTACCCACACTTCTGTCTGTCTCCTTTCCATCTATGATTTACGGGAAATTCAAAATACAAGATCCTAGAGTCATGGTGAACAGCTATAACCAAATGTTTGATCCAAACGGCCGACTTCTTTGTAAATGTTCCAGCCAATCAGAACGTCCGATTTACAATCTGATACTGGAGTCCATCATGCTAATTGCTGTTGCAAGGGCATCCTCTGCACTCTCTCTCAGACAACAGCAGGAAATTTGGAGCAGGCTTCATTGGAAGTGGTTTTTGTAAAATGTTTTAAATGTAAAATGTGGTTATGTTGGGTTTCTCTAGGGCAGAGGGGTGGATGCAGCGTTGAAGTTAAATGTGGGTCAGCCAAATACTTGGGCTTACTGGAACCAGATATGCACTGGAACTCACACACAATGTTTTTACATCTGTTTGAGCTCATAATTTAAACAATATTGAACAATTTCCCTTGTTTTTTGTCTTGTAGCAATAACAAAATCTGGTAAAAATGGATATGTTATGAATAAAGAACATAAAATGTTGTTTTCACAGTAGTCTTCTCTGTTAACCATAATTTTTTCAAGAGTAAATATTATGTTGTGGTACTTACATGCCTTTTCTGTTGACAGTCAAAGATTTACACGAGAACTCCAACCATGTACCTTGACTTTGTTCTGAAGGAAGGTGCAAAGCATGTGCAGCCTATTCCTAAAGGTAAAAAAATGATTATCAGATGTCTTGCTGATTATTTAATTATTATTTTCCATTCATCTCAAAGTTACTTACAGTCATTATAAACATAGTTTACATGGCATATTTTCTAGTTAAGGCAAAGACATTTTGAGTGAGTCTTCATTTTCCTCATAAAATGCATGACTGTAAAACATCATACCTTACACAAAATTCTGGGAAAAGACAGTACTGTGTCATTTTAAATCAATTAGTGAATAAGTCATAGTTCAGCCTTTGAGTCACTACAACAGTGTCTTTTCTTTTGGCTCATCTTGAGAGGTTTCGAAACTAAGATATTAAAAAAAAATGATGTTGAGTGGCCATGAAGTGTGCTTGTATAAATGGTACAGTGTTTTAAAAGGCTCTTAAAGGTATAGTGCATGAGTATCAAGCTTTTTGTACATCAGTATCAGAAACTGCCTGCAGATTAGAGTGATTGAGTCAGGCTTTTTGGTCTTGGTCCTGTGTGTCCAAATGCAGCCTCAGAAAGGCCAATACAATCACATCAAGATAAGAAAATGTTTTACTGGTTATCATTTAAGCAAGTTTGCAGTATGACTTCCTGAAACCTCTAGCTTATTTCATTATTTAAAAATAAGAATATTAATAGTATATAATATGCTATAATGTTCTGTATTTTTTATTATTATTATTATTATTATTTTATTTTTTTGCTTACAAAATTAAATCTTACATCTGCCAGTTTTATTACAGGTGTAAAGTGAAGTTTAAATCTCATGTTTTAAGGGTGGTCTCAGACTTTTGGTTCCATTGTATATTAACATAAATGGTCAATTCATGTAAAATGAGTCACTCAAATGAGGCCTAATTTAGCTGCATTAACCCTACAATTGTTATTACTTTAGAATTACGGTTCCAATGTTTTAATAGTAGTATTCCTTTCTCAGGTTGGACAGCTTTCATCTACACCCTCGCAGGTTCTTTATGCACTGGTGAGTTCAAATGAACACCGTATAAAAAGAAACTTTGTCTTCCTGCAGGCAAATCCACTAGCAGCTTTCTGTCCTTGAAATTCGAGCAGGTGCTTTATGATTATTTTCTACTTCCTCACTCTCTCTCTTGGACATCTGACAGACATTTAGACTATTCGTATGATCTTGTCTTTAACAACCTTGAATCCGCCCTGGGTTGTTAGCCAGGTCTAGTTATGTAAAATGATTAACGGTGTATGTCTACTTATATAATGCAATTTGTATAGGATTGAGAAATTCATTCTAGCTATTTGAATTTCCCTCAGGCCCAGACGATGATCTACAGACAGTTGAGCCACACCACACAGTGGTTTTGGAAGATGGTGAATGCGTCAGAGTGGAAAACAAGGTCCCCCCCCCCCCGTTGCTATGAAGCAACTATGGTTGTTTTTATATGAATTCAGGTTTACTGTGAATTCTCTTTATTCCCTTCATTATTATTTCTAGGCAGCTGAAGAGTCTCACTTTGTATTAATTGCTGGAGAACCCATTAATGAGCCTGTGGTTCAGCATGGTAAGTTATAATGGTATAGGTAATATTTTACATTTTATTGAACAAGTATTTATGAATTAAGGGTATGATTACATGATTTGAATTGTCATTAATCAAATTAATGTATTGCATATATAAATATTTGCTGAGAAAAGACCCCAAAAAATTCAAATACATCACATTGTTGTGTCAGACGTGATTTAAATATGAGTAAGGGGGTAAAGATTTTGATATTTTTCATTTTCAGTGTTAATTTGAATATTTAAATATTGCATATAAATATATTTCCATTTGTTTTATTATAAGCATTCTGTATTTCTATGTTATACGATCAGATTTTTCTTAAACCAGAGGATTTATTTATTTGTTTCAGGGCCTTTTGTCATGAACACACAAGAAGAGATTGATCAAGCCATATCAGACTACAGATCAGCCACTAATGGCTTTGAGAGAGCAAAAGTTTGGCAATCAAAGATCGGTCAAAAGTTCTAAATTTTTATTCAAGGTCCCTCTGTATGGGAATATGTGTGCTTTGTTAATGTTTTTGTGCCTTTAACTTAATATTCAGCAGCCCCAAAAAGTATCTGGATATTTAAATCACACTTTAAAAAGCACAAAATGTATAAAATGTGTAAATAAAACCAAGTGGCATTTATTTAAAAGCAAGATAGTAAGCTATTGTGCTTACTTAAAAAAAAAAAAATCCAGCAAAAAGAGGTTTTAAATGAAGTATGGACTCTTTCTGGATGTCTTTATGTTCATACTTAAAGGGATAGTTCACCCAAAAATGAAAATTACCCCATGATGGCTTTATTCTATCAGACAAATAGAATCGAAATGGCCGTGAATGGGTGTTGAGATTTTGAAGTCCAGAGTGGACTTCCAGTGGATGATGTAGGACGTAGGCATAACGTAAGCTCCAGTAAGAAGTGACGAATGTGGAAGCAGAGGAGAGAGCAAAACAAAACACTGGTCACAAATTAGTAAAAAATGAGGATTTGTAAAGAAAAATGTTGGAGGAGACTGGTTTTCCTTTGCTGTAAACAAAAATTGGTTCTCATGAGACTTGCATATTGTCACCGGAGCTTACATTACACCTACATCCTACGTCATCCACTAGACGCCACTCTCTGGTGAACACACATACGACAGTCAGCAGAAGCTAGACATTATGGTTTATAAAGTTTTAAATATGGATATTTTTCTTAAATACATAAATGCATGATTTGCTTCAGGAGACCTTTATTAACCCCCCGGAGCCGTGTGGAGCACTTTTTATGATGGATGGATGGATGCACTTTATTGGACTTCAAAATCTCAACTGCCATTATAAAGCTTGGAAGAGCCAGGACATTTTTTAATAGAACTCTGAAATTTTTGTGTGAACTATCCTTTTAATGTGCTGAACTACACCTGTGGTTAATCTGCTATTACAACTGTGTGAGCTTAAGGGAAACTGACTTTATACATGCACTAAAAATCACCTTAGGATCAGTTGTTAAAAGTAATTACAAAAAAAAAACAAAAAAAAAAACTTAAAAGCTCTAACATCATTTCTTTGCAGATGCCAGTGTGATAATTTCATATAATACACTGACATTCATATTTTTAAGTGTAACGTAAGGGTATAAATATTTTTGGGGCCACATATGCAAAATGTTACTCAAATTATTTCTGATATATTTCTGATTGTTGCAAAGTCATATATTACTTTAAATTATGTATTTCTTGTAATGCGTTTTATGTATTTCTGTTTTCATTTTGTATTTGGCTCTGGCTGTTCACATTGTATCCGATTACAACATGATTTCCTTTATCCAATATCTTTGTCTTTTACATTTTAGATCTAGATTTGACCACACAATTCATCCAGATTTGATTAAAGTGATGTTTAGAATCTACACAAACAATCTGGTAATAGATTCCTTTAACCGCTGATAATAGATTCTTTTGAAGCTTTTAAAGTAAAAGCATTCAGATGATCCGATAGAGCTCGTGTGTGGGTGCAGAGAACGGCACTCACAGCCCATTACGCTGCATTAAAGCTCCCTCTAATTCCCGACTCGTATTACAAGCTCATTGTTGGGTCTGCCTGAGAGTGACGCGCACACAAAGATAACGAGAGAAAGGGCATGTCGGCTTAGCTCCCCTCCTTTTTCATCCCGCCACTTTACTGCATTTAAGTGGGATATTAGCTGGATTCAGTCTCTCTTCTCCACGCACTCTCTCTCTCCTCCCTTCATCCCTCTGTTCCCCCCTTCCCTCCTCCTCTTCCTCCTCCTCCTCCTCCTCCCCCTCTTTCACTCCTTGCCCTCTGTAGAGGTCTGGATCACATTTAAAAGCACATGTTCCTGTGTGCGAGCAACTGAGCCTGGAAGTCGGCAAGCAGGAAACGTGGTGACAGCAGAGTGGGACTGGAGCGCACAGCGACGGGACAGACATGCACGCCTCCCAGATGGCCTTGCACGCACTGGTGGCTAAAGAAGACTGGATGTGAGCCCGTGGCGGAGTTTGCAAACACATATAGTTTGACACATCTGGATCCGTGGAGACACTGGGCCAAATCAGGCCGGTTCAAGACGAATGACAGCATCAAGGGGTTGTCCTGAACAGAGAGAACTGCAGAAAAAAGGAAAAAACTGCTAAGTACTAAACTAGCACTGATTGATGTCTCTTTCTCCTCCTCTTTTTTTTAAAAGAGGAGAGCCCATTTGGCTCCGGAAAGCTCGTTGTGACAGGTCTCTATTGGTGCGCTTGTGTGGTCCAGTGTGAGAAACCTGCTTCGTGATTTGTGAGCGTGCATGAGTGTATACGCAGGCTGGCCTCCCTTGCTGCTCAGTCGCTGGACAGTACCCTGGAGAGTTTGTAGCAGGATGAAGACACAGAAATGTGCTGGACTTCACATGTTGTTACTCCTGTATGTCAGACTGATGCTGGCCGTGGACGCCTACAGACCCCAGAGAGTAAGTATGGCATCCCTCACCAGACATGTAGAACAGGTTTTATAGGTTTTCAATTGTTATACATATTCAGTTGTGAGGTCTTTAAAATGCAGTCTGTTCATTTACACTCTTAAAAATAAGGGTTGTCGAAGAACCAAAGAAACTTTCAGTTCATTTTTTTCTTAGTTCTTAAAAATCTAAAGAACATTTATCCACTGTAAAGAACCTTTTGTGGAATGGAAAGGTTCTATGGATGTTCAAGGTTCTTCATGGAACCATAGATGCAATAAAGAACCTTTATTTTTAAGAGCACACTCACTCTCATGTCATTCCAAACCTGTATGCCTTTCTTCTGAAGAAGACAAAAGAAGACATTCTAAAGAATGTTTTTGTCCATAAAACAACATTAGACCTCACTGACATTTTTCATTTTTGGACAAACTATTCCTTTAAAATGGCTGTTCCAAGACGATTTAACGTTATTTTGCACTGACTCACTGAGCAGGGACCTCTGGCAAGCTCAGCAGGGCCGGACGGGGCCTCCTGCTGTGACCTTAAGGTCACTTAATAGCAAATTCGATCATTTTCCTGTACGTTACTGTCTGAAGTGAGGCTTGAATCAGTCTGAAGTAACTGGCAATGTTCACAATTGCAGTCTTCGATGTAAGATGGATGGTTCCTCTGGAAGCACACTCAGAACTCAGTGGCTACTAGAGAGAATTTCCAAAGACAAGCTGCTAAGGCCATTCATCGTTTTTCGGTGTGTGTCTATCAATGGTAGGTTACGTAAGAAGGGTTATGGGTTGCAAGCAGTGGCGCAATAGCATAATATCCTATTAGTTTTTACAGATACACTCCATAAAGAGGCTGTGTTAGCATATGTGTGTGTGTGGCGTGTAGCCTGTGCAGCCTGAGTCATTGTAGGGTCTTTTATGTGTTCAAGGTCTCAATGTTCTCATCCGTCTTATTTCTTCTTCCTTGTTAGGGGCCTCCACCTCATTAATTTTGCACAGTTGTTACTCATATGTTTACTTTCTTTTAAACCCCTCCTCATTCTCTCGCTCTTTCTGTTTGTTGTTGCATTGTCTGCGTGGGTAAGTGAAAGCAGACAGCTCCACCCTAACATATTGAAGAGATCATAGAAGATCATGTCACTTCACGACAGCAGGATGCAAGACTTCTATAGTGATGACTTCCATATTGCGTGCCAGCCCTCACCATACCGGCCTCGGCTGTTTTACTTTCCGCCCGCTTTGTGGCTTTTCCGTCTCATAAAAGCATTATTGGAAGTCCTTCGGCTCCTACTGCTATTTTTTTATTCGCCCTTTTTGTGGGACACACCCGGTGTGTAGTAAACATTCAAAACCAAGCCAGTGCTGGTTTTTGCCTACTTAAACAACTCAATATTCTCAATAACTCATGTAGTATTGATTGAGAGGTAGCAGACTTCAGGGTTTGTATGTGCATTCCTACTAGTTAAGCAAACCCATGTGTGTGATCTGCTCCATAAACTCTTGCTTTTCTGTTATGAAGGGTAAACTAGTGACCAATGTACTGACCAGGGGTGCAGTTCCCAAAAGCAACTATGGTCCCAAGTTCTGTCAGTATCAACAGAGCTCAACAGAACTCGCAACCATAGCTGGCTAACAATGCTTTTGGGATATAAGCTGGTTAAGTTTTAAGCAAGTATTGTGTAACATAGATGCTTGTTTAATCATTTGTTTTCAAGATTTATGCACATATGCTTTCATTTAATTATTTTTCTGCTTCTGTTAAGAAAAAAAAAGTATTGCGCAGCATAAAATCTGCCTAGCTGCTAGGGTTGGGAATCGAAAATCAATTCCAATTTCAGAAACGGATACTTAAGGTCAGGAATTGGATACTTGTTGTAAAATTAAATTTTCAATTCCACCTATCAATTCCTGTGTGCGCATCTTTATTTTAAGGTGGCAAAAAGGGGCTGTTAAAAATGTATTTGTCTTTGAATCATTCATTCAAGAGATTCATTCAAAAACAGTGATTCATCCAGTAATGAAACAAATTTTGAGTCATTGAATCATTCCATTCATTAATTCCATGAGATTTTTAGTTGTCTAATATTCTTTCTTCAGAATTGTGAGAGATTTACAATCTCAATTTAAAAAAAGTCTAAAATTATCCAGAATCATGCAGCTCTATTTTGCACTCAAACATCTCTTAATTGAGTCCAGTTTTTATGTAGCTGGCTGATTTTTGTTCATGGTATTCAGCAGCAATTAAATGTTTTCAAAAAGAGACAGAATAAATATGTTTGATATCTAAATTTTTTTTTAACCATATTGGAATCGAAACTGGGAATCGATAAGAATCGGAATCGATAAGCAGAATCGGAATAGGAATTGACAGAATACAAACAATACCCAACCCTACTAGCAGAGAGACAAAATTATATTACAGTAATACTAATAATAGTGACATTCTCTTTTCACTACAATCAATAAATGAGTCACAAGACAGCGCCCATTGTGTTTGTATGAAACAAGAGTGTGAATCCGCGTTGTTACGTGAGAGATACTAAAAAGTAGCCAGATGAGCACACTGATATACAGCGAGAATATTAGGAAATATCAGACCACGAAATGCGACTGACTGATAAGAAATTGTGCTCCAGAGAGCCATGTAATCTACATCATATTGGCATTATATTGACCATTATTTACCCTACTCTGTAGGTATCAATATTGCCATTGGCCACTGAAAGAGTGACCACTTGTGATTTTGTCAAGGTTATTCTGCAGCTGTCACCAGGCACTTGGTAGTTATTCAAACCATGTTTTGCAAAACAGCCATGATGTTCTGTTCATATTGGTGGCACACATCCCAAACTCCAATCCCTGGGATCTGTGTCTTCACTGAGCTTCTAAACAGGTGGTCCATACTGAGCTAATAGAGCGTATGTTCCAGTTGATTAGAGTGGGCCTCTGCCAGAGGGTGTTCCATGTGTTTGGCTACACAAGCTGGTTTGAGAGAAAAAAAAATGGAACTTTATGGCCTGACAACAATCCTAGACTGAGTGTGAAGCTCTAGATAAATTCTTGAACACTAAAAATCCAGCACTTGGGTCTCACAAAGTCTGTGTGCTATTGTTGAGTCAGCAGAACTACTTAAGATGATTCAAGACTCCATTTACCCATTTTGAAGGTTGCACTGTCATGTCAGTTTTTAATATATCTCTTCAACAAGTTGTAAGCGAACACTCTGTGGATTATATTGAGGTTGTAAAACTAAGGATCTGTATGGTCTGTTGCAACACTGCATATTCCTCGGTGACAGAACTACATGAGGAACAGCTGCATCCTTTCCCTAGTGTAATACTGATTCTTTACACTGCCAAAAAATGCTGAGAAAATCCAATGTTGATTATCATGACTGCCCTCTAGTGGGTAGAAAGAAAATGTTCCTTTTAATGTGCATTCAGATTTTTTTCCTTTTTAAAAAGTTGTAGCCTACCACTGAAGAAATTAGTAGCTGTGTTGTATCTAGTGGTTATATCCTACTGGTTAGCCTTTTATCATGGCAAGACTTCACATACCTCACAGACAGCAGGAAGTTTGTATGATGCAAGTCTTTTTAGTAAATTGTAAAGTTGGAATAGAAGGTGTTTCTAATTTGTGGGCATTCGTTTTTAATCCGTCTATTGATCTAACTCCCGCTGTGCCGTTCCATACTTTTGGCTGAATTTTGCTCAAACAAATTCTTATAAAAATGTCTTACCTCTGTATTACGATCATCAAAAAAAGATTGCATTTCTCCATAGGACATAAACCAGGAGAGGTGGGAACAGGAACTGAGGGAAGCTGGGAGTCTGGATGAGCTTCTGATGTTGACCGAGTACCCGGACTGGAAGCTGTGGAGATGCAGACTCAAGCTGAAGCACTTTGAATACGCCACTCCGCCTGAGAACCGCAGGTCAACTCGCTATGCGGCCGCATCGTTCAGCCCAGAGATGCTAAAAGGTTGAGACCCTCTTGCAAACATAATTGGGAACGTGCGGTGTACATAGATTTGTGTACCTAAAAAGTACCTTTTTTAACAGATATTGATGACGAATGGCAGAAAACACAGTGTATGCCCAGAGAGACGTGTGTAGATGTGGCTAAAGAGCTGGGCACCAATACGGCTGTGTTCTTTAAGCCCCCGTGCGTCTCTGTCTTCAGGTGTGGCGGCTGCTGCAACAAAGAGGGAGTTACCTGCCGTAATACAAGTGTGACTTATGTCAATAAAACTGTGAGCACTACTCATTGCATTGCGTGGGTATTACATACAAATGTCCAATACAATTTGTTTGTACTTGCTCATTTATATGGAAATGATGTGCAGTTCATTCAATATACAATGAAAACACAGTCTTAAAGGGACAGTTGCACCAGAAAAAAAAAAAGTGTCATTATTTACTTACATTATTTTACCCTCATATTAGCCACTTTTATGGTGCTTTTGTGTCCTTTTTGAAGTTTTAAAGCCTTCTACAGAAAAAAAAAAAAGGTTTGAAACAACATGAGGGCGAGCAAATGATGACAGAACTTACATTTTTGGCTGAACTATCCCTTTAACATATGTGTTAATGTTTACATTCTGTTCCACTTAACTGTTTGTAAAAGACATCCTCTTCCTCATAGATTTTGAGTGTGAGTCTTGCTCCGTATAAAACTGGACCAGAGCCTGTGCTGGTGAAAATAGCCAATCACACTGAGTGTATGTGCCAGGAACATTCGCTGATCCGCAGACATGTTCGTGAGAAGCACAAGAAGAGGTTAGTAAAACAATAGGTTAGTGTGAAACTGGGTGTAACCTTTACATTAAATATTAGGTGTACGGTGTAATATTCAATAACAGCTAATAGTTTTAGAAAATGCCTGATTACAAAAAGGTGGAGTTGGATGAAGTTATCAATGAAGCAATCAGAATTCCCTGCACTTACACTGAGTGCAATGCATTTTTACTGAAATTGGCTGGGTCTTTCTTGTGGTGTAACATCAAACTCCTTGAAATGTTAGACCCAATCCTTATTTTTCCAGTGCCATGCTGTGTTATGCACTGTTGATACAACAGTGTTGCTCTGGGAGAAATTACAGATTATGCCTTGCTGAGTGGCAGCCATATGTAGGAGTTCAAGTGCTTGCTGGCATAATAATATGTCTGTGTGTGTGTGTGTGTGTGTGTGTGTGTATGCAGTTGCTCTCCTACACGTAAGCCAGAAGACAAGAGGCTGTGCAACAAAGGTTTAATATGGGACTGGATGGCAGAGCGATGCGTGACATACCCCTCCAGTAAACAAGGTCAGTGATTAATTGATTTCAACTCACATATTGCCACTTCCTGTTTTGGCCTAAAGCACGAATGCCTCGGTTACTTTTTATTTTATGCTAGTCGCTATATTGCAGGAATTTTTATTCAATATAGACCCATCAAGGCACACACAACATGATTTAATCCTTTTATTTATTTTTACTTTTTTTTTTATACCAGAGCCTCCATCTACTGTCAGTGAGGAGGACTGTGAGATTGATGTAGAGCGATGTGAATGTATTCCAAAAGTATGGTCACACAGATTACACCATACGTGACACGATTCAACAAATCGGCTTAAGGTAGAACGATTTTCAAAAATATTGGATATTAAAACTCATGTAAGGCCTTATGTTTCAATGAAAATTACAGTACTTGAATTAAAAAGTTTCTTTGAATGTTTATTATATGCCACTGAACATATTCTTTATTTTATTTTATTTTATTTTATTTTGTTGTTGCAAAGAGACATTTGTTTCTGATTGGTCAGTCATGCCAAATGTAAACTGGTTCCATCTTGAATCTCATTTGTAACTGTATTTAAAATAACTTCAGAGGACTTCGGGAATAATTTTACTGTATTGTTCGGTCTTCGTTTTTTGTTTAAGATAATATACAGACAAAATTCTAAAACAATTTCAGAGCAAATATTTCATGTCTGTGTATTTATTTGGTAAACAGTCATGTAATATGCCACGCCACGTCGGGATCTAATCACCCTGTCAACATTTTGTGATAATGCCCAACTGTAATCCCTCACGATTGAAGTAAAGTGCTTGTCATTCAGTTATAAACACAGAATGTTGTTAAGATTCATGGCAACTATTAAACTACGGAGGAATGTTTGGGCTATTTCTCACCATTCCATTAATGACACTCAGTTTCATTCATATTTTTTACAGCTGCAAGAGAGAAAACAACGATGAACACAAC
Organism: Tor tambroides; assembly: GCA_021397915.2. Taxonomy (NCBI): domain Eukaryota; kingdom Metazoa; phylum Chordata; class Actinopteri; order Cypriniformes; family Cyprinidae; genus Tor; species Tor tambroides. The sequence continues at coordinate 76,770 of JAFVLL020029316.1, read as the reverse complement.
GCCCTGACAATCTGCAAATGCCGAGTGCAGAGACTGCAAAACACCATTTAATTTATTTATCTCTCTATTTATATCAAATAAAAATACTTTTATTAACATTTATTCACACATCTCATCAGTAACATGGCAGCGATAGCTTTCTAAATATAAAAACAACGCTGCTTTTATGTTTAAACACAGGAAAAATGATATCTGAGGTAAATGTCTCCTTTGCACTGAAGACAAAATTTCACCCTAAAGAATGTCTGTGGAATTTCTTAGATATAATTTATATCTAAAATAGTTATATTTAAGTATAAATTATAATTTTTCAAAATGTTCCCTGGTGGGCTAATAAGGTCTATGTGGGCTTTATCCACGTCATGTTTCCATGGCACAAGAGGACGACATGCGGGATGGTGTACATCCAGAAGTACTTCATTACTCCACATGCATAGAGGAAATGGCAGTGTTTAAGTTGATGTGTTCACCACTGAGCATGCTGCCAACAATAAAAAAAGTATGTACTGGAGATGAAAGCTGTTCAAATAAAAAACGGCAAATTTAATAAATAGGCCTATGATTGTGATGTTTTCAAGGACCACAGAAACCATTTTAATGCAGTGTATGAAGGCAAAAAGTATTTTCAAAGAGGAAAAAATGAGTCATCATTGGCATAAAATTGTAGCATTCCCATACTCTTACAGTTTCAATCACTTTGGTTTGTTGTAGTTTTAGTACAGTATAACCTGAAATCAATATTAATCCAACAGTGAATGGTTCATTTCAATAGTGATTGATTAAATACATAGGAAAGAGAGGGGCTAATTGTCACCAACACCATATCTCTATTTAACTATGACACAAAACCTTTTGAATTACACTCATTTTGAGAACCTTTTACATTTTTGTGGTTTAATGAATAATTTTGGGCTTTGTACTTGTTTAAAAGCTGCTGTTAAAACTAGTATATGTTTACTGAACTGTATCTTTCTTTCTGGACAATAACAGTGGACATATTTAAGGTATGTGCTTCAAGAAATAGACTTTCAAAAATACACTTACCCTGAAAAATATTTACCAGGGCAATAAGGGTGAAGATGACTGGATGGCATTGATTGTATTGGTGACTGTTCAGTAGCCTACCTCTATACTGTGTAGGTAGATGGTTTGGTCTTGGAAAGTAAGATGAAATTTCCTGTAGATTCCTGTTCCAGATCTTCTTCTTCTGTTCCTGTTTATAGGCTACACACAGAAAGTATTTCTAATTCCTTGGTGACTTTTCTTTATTTAGCCAGTAATGCCCAGCTAATTTTCTCAAACAAAGAGCTAGTGTCCATGGTTGTGACTTGTGACGTATTCTTCCTCCGGTAAGATTTCCACAAGAACACTTTGGCTACACTTACACTTATTCACAAGGCTACCATCATATAGCCATGACATTAATGTGAGGTCTAAGCAGCCTGGGGGCAAACTTGAATAAATAATTAACACAAAACTTTTGTAAAAGCACCATGACTCATATTTTGATGTGTTACCCTGTCTGATGATAACTAGCTACCGGAATAATATGTCAAAGCTGACTCCAATTAAACTAAAACGACAACTCTCACATAAAGGAAAGTGTCGCGACAGTAGCCCAGACAAGTATTCTCAAAACCTAACTTTTCCAGTAGACTGATAATCTAGTTTTTTTCCGATGAATAGAGATTTTGCATGACAAACCGCTAAAATGCGATTCTCTGTCACATTAAATTGTAACTGCAGCTTCATATTGACGTTAACTAACAGGACTCCGTACTCACTATGGTGAAGATGAAGCACTGAAAGATACGATTCATTTTAGTGGATCGGATTGTTTAAATGCTTCATTTAAATGAATCGATTCACAAAACAACTTGCCAATTCGAGACAGTGCGTAGATGGCTTTCGTCTTTTTTTGTAGCGATATACAACGTAATATGGTAATATTAAAACAATTATTTGATTAATATATGCATAAAAATGATATTATTGATGTTTGTCATGTTTTTGACTCTTGCTTGCTAACTTCTTCAAATAATGAGTGGCTTAGCTTGCAAAGTTACAGTCGCCCCAGCACTGATTGTATGTCAAACCAAGTCTGAGCTGAAATGCTGCGAAATTATTTTAAAATATAGGGCTGTGACATGTGTGGTTGTGATACATGGGTGAACAAAACCACCAGTATTCTGCACTGAATGGGGCTTATTTCCTGAAATGAACTACTTTCCACATATATTCCACAGAAAAGACAAACCTGCCACTCCTGACATTTTGACTGAGACAACTATTCATCTCCTTAAGCTCATCCTTGACAGTTCGAACATCCACTTCCTCCAGGTTGTGACTTCCCCACATGCTCTCAGTCCATTACTGTTGAAGGTCACACAGTCATTGCCCCCTGGAGTGTTAAATGCCTGGGAGTCGACCAAGATATCTTGACCTTTACGGATCACTTTTTGTGCCAAATGCACACTCCAGCCTCTTCATGTCCCTAAACATCCAGCACTCACCGCAAACCCACTGCACTCAGCCTCAGTTCTGTTCATCTCTTCACTGAGGGACTGTAAATAATTCTGACCATTCTGTGTGACCACTTGAAAACATCCATCAATAGGCCCCCTTATGCAATCATGGGAAATTCTCACATTGTGCCTCTGCTCATGTGTCCCTGGTGACTCCCCAATGCTGCCAAAATGAATATTCAAGTCATTTTCAGGCCACGGTGCAGGCAACAGATGGTCTATCAGGCATGATCTAAGCATGTGCATCTAATCTCTCTTCACATGAAAGGCACTTCAAAGGGGTTGTCACACTTCTTTATTATTTAATTTTCCCTGAGGTCCGCTCATATAATTAGGTAAGTATTTGTGTGCATAATTTTGTTTATTACAATTTTCTCTGGAAAAAATGCCTTTAAGACTTCATGCACCCTTTTCAGCTTTTCAGTTCAATTCAATTCAATTCAAGTTTATTCATAGAGTGCTTTTCACAATACAAATCGTTGCAAAGCAGCTTTAAAGAAAATTTAAGTTTCTACATTATATTTAGGAGTAGGTCATTAGTGGTACAGTGAATGTTATGCAGTTAGTTAAATTACATGTAATCAAACGGACAGTGAACACTATTAACTGCAAGGATTATAGGTTGCGATTAAACTTATAGCAAAATTTGGTAGTTTTGTATGTTGTTCCAGGTTTAGCATCATCATGATTTTCAAAAGACAAGTTGCTGTCTAATATAACACACACATTTTTGACTGTAGAGGAAGTAACAGCACATCCATCTAGATGCAAATTGTAATCCAAAAGATTCTGCGAAGATTCTGTTTTTTGGTCCAATAAGTAATATCTCTGTCTTATCTTAATTTAATAGGAGAAAATTATTGGTCATTTTTTTATATTTTTAACACACTCTGTCATCTTAGATAATTTAGAAGTTTCATCTGGTCTTGTTGAAATATATAGTTGAGTATCATCAGCATAACAATGGAAACTAATCCCATATTTTCTAATAATATTGCCAAGGGGCAACATGTATATTGAAAATAGCAGAGGGCCAAGGACAGATCCTTGCGGCACTCCATACTTTACTGCCGATAATTTAGATTATTCCCCATAAACAGACAAATAGACAAAGTGATAACGATTGGACAGGTAGGATTTAAACCATCTTAAAGCCTGTCCTTGAATACCCAAATAGTTTTGCAATCGATCTATTAGTATGTCATGATCTATTGTGTCGAACGCAGCACCAAGATCAAGTAAAACTAGCAATGAGATGCAGCCTTGGTCTAACGCAAGAAGCAAGTCATTTGTAATTTTAACAAGTGCAGTTTCTGTGCTATGATGGGGTCTGAAACCTGACCAAAACTCTTCATATATATTGAGCACACACAACTTTTTCTAAGATTTTAGACATAAACGGAAGATTTGGAATAGGTCTGTAATTTGCTAGTTCACTAGGATCTAGCTGTGGTTTCTTAATAAGAGGCTTAATAACCGCCAGCTTGAATGGTTTTGGGACGTGGCCTAGAGATAATGACGAGTTAATAATATTGAGAAGCGGTTCTTCTGCTACAGGTAGTAACTCTTTCAGTAGTTTAGTGGGTACAGGATCTAATAAACATGATGTTGGTTTAGATGCAGTGATAAGTTTATTTAACTCTTCCTGTCCTATAGTCCTATAGCTTTTCTATTGAGTACAACATTGTTTCTAACTGTGCCAACATTCAGAAACATATTCATAATAATACATGCTGAGGTGTTCCACACAAACTCTGACTGAAATGATCAGAGATATTTTTCATGGAGTTCATCTGAAAGTTCTGAAAATAACAATAACAAAGAATAGATGAAGGGAAATTTTTAAAATAAATGTCTCTTTCAACCTACCTAAATTTGGGTAAATAACTCTAAATGAACTTTTTAGCTTGATCCTTATTTTGAAAGGGGAAAATCAAACAAGACAACAGGAAAATTAAGATAATTTATCTGAATCTTGTTTTTGCTGTTTTGTTACAACTGGAATGATTCAGAATTGCAGTAAATGCTATTGTTTGTCTTCTGTTTTTGATCAAGAGTTTGACTAAACCTCAGAAATAAAGCCCAACAGTAATCAAAATCAATTCCATTTATGCTCAAACTGTCAAAAGGAACTGATTAATTTTGGCTATTAGCTACTTCAAGTTAGAAAAGTGCATTGGATTTGAGAACACAATTTTTGGACAAGAGCCAAGAAACCTCAAACTGTTTAGTATAAAACAGTTTTGACAGCAGACTGACCTCTTTTTTTCTGGTGGTCTTTGAGATCATGCTTCCCATAGAGATTCAGTTTCATCTTTCAGTTCTGAAGGTCCAGTGCCGGCATGTCCACGCAACACTCTCCAGCATATTCACAGTCACACAAGACACTTTTTCAGGTCAGCCTGCCACAATGAGGCAGTGCTCGTCGGCGTGCCAATGGGCAGCATTTGACCTCGTAGCTACATGAAAGGGTTCCAGGGCACAGATGAAGTGCAAGACCAAACAAAACATGAAAAATGAGAAAATTAGAATGTCTTGTGGCTGTTTATGTCTGCGTTCCTACATCAAACTGAAATATCAGTGCCCTGAACCTGCCTGAACTCTGTGTGCTTTCTAAGTTATAAGATTATGACTTATAATAAGCTCTGATCTTGTTTAGAGATTTCTGTCTGGCTCTTATCTAATTTTCATACGGGCCCCAGAGGGGAGTTCAAAAATGTACAGTCCAGTAAAGCTCATAAGGACAAGGAGACACTTAATGCGTCTTAATCAAATTATAAGCAAAATTAACTTTAAATTTTGCTGACTAAATGTCTTAAAGGGCCTTAAACAGTTCTTTGTAAATACTGTTGACATTATATTTAACACTTATGTGTATTCAATGTACTTTGACTAACTTTTTTGTATACCAGCTTTTTAATAAACGAAATCCTTGCAGAACAAATTACATAGAAATACTCTTTTCTTCCCTGGCCTCCATTTATTTCTTTAATACATTCTCGAAAAAGAGATGGTATGGTGAGTGTATTGTCTTTTAACCAATATTAAAAAGTACAAAAGCAGACAGATGGCAAATGCTAAAGCTAATTTTGTAGCTTTTTGCATGAGTGGAAAGAAATTTCATTACATCTGAATTTTCCAGTGTTTATGAAATGCGATACAGCAGCACAGATAAGGTGGATCATATCGGCTTTCTTAACTTTTATTTTAGTGTGCGTGTGTGTGTGTTTTCAATATTTCCAGATTAAGAAGGTTTATGTTAGCTATGCTGATAATACCACTGAACCAATAAACAGTGTTTTCTGTTCTGTTCATGAGAAAAAGACTCATATAAGATCATGCTGATCACACGTCATTTTTTGTTAGTATAATTTCATGCCAACAACCTACCATTATACTTTCAGTGACTAGCAGTGTATGTTTAAGAAAAATGCTAGATAAAAATAAACAGGTTGTTATCTATCCACTCACCCCACTGAATCACTGAAGTTTCCATATACAAACAACATACAGGCCTGTTTCACATATGCTGTTTCAAAGGATCTTTGACTTTCTTTGCAGAATTTATGGTTCTGAAAAAATAACATGCTAATTTCTGTAATTATATTATTAGTTTAACACATTAAAATAATTAAGGCAGTTAATGCAGCATCCATGATCCCCCAACTTCCTGAGCCTACAATTATGTTTTTTTTACCCCGCTTCTTGTGGCTGGCATTTTTATGGTATGTTTTAAGGTATGTTCTATATATGAATGTAACCTGGATGTAGATTACTACATTTGTCATGTTGTCACCACCATTCACATGGGATGATCGAGTGTCCATTTGATGCGCATTTCAGATTCTCACCGGAAACAGTAGGTTTTCACTTTTTGTCCACTGTTTTACGAATACTGTGAATTCAGACAGAGGGCAGTTCACAGACCTGATTACTGGCGAGTGCGAGACCCAAATGTAGGACCATTGTAAATTGTGATTTTTAGCTTGACTAAACTAATCTTAAATATTACAAATATCAATACTAAATGTTTTGACTATTTCCTATTTAGCACGAAAGTAAATGTGTAAAATAAGTTAAATAAAATGATCATGTTCTTGTTGTTAATGATCAACAAAAACATTAGTCTGATCATTTTGAAATGTTTAGTGAATCACATTAACAAAAATATGTGGGATTAGTTTTTTTATTATTAGTTACTTTATAGATATTATTTTTAATCAATTCACAGCCTTAACTACAATTAAAGAAACAAGAAAATGATATATTGCATCAATTAAATTTTTTTTTGTGACTAATTATCACATCCTGGTTGCTGATGCATGTAGGTGGACAGCAGAGGATGCTATTTCTGTAATCTGTATTGTGTTATTGAGCACAAGGGCAATGAATGGAATAAAATGATCCCATTTTCATCAGTTGCATAGAAAGCTACTGTAGATTTCTTGTAGGGCTGTTTTAATAGGAACAATGGTTTTTGAAATGTAGCCTATATAACTACAATTTTTGGGGGGGAGGGTGTAATAACATAGGGGTCTTTCTCAGAATCTAAAGATGCATGCTGAGAAACATATTTCGTATAAAGCACAATGGGGTCCTTTTCGAGAAAAACACGTAGTAGATCCACAAAGATTTCTTGCCCTTCTATGTTTGTTCACAACAATCTGCACTTGCTGACATATAGTCGTTAGTACACTTTAAAGGTTGTCTAATTCCTTGGTTTCTTTAATTATTTTATGGATTACCGCATGGTATACTGGTTTTAATGGATATATGCATTTCATTAGTTTCTATGATTCTGTGCTGGTTTCTTAAAAGGATAGTTCACCCAAAAATGAAAACTGAAAATTAAAAAAAAAAGTTCAAACTTACCTGAATGACATTCCAAATATTTTCTCTGTTCCACAGAACACAAAAGTTGAATCCTGGCTGCTTTATTTTTATGCAGTGAAAATGTAATGTGAACCAGGGCTGTCAAGCTCCACAACTGCCAAACAACACCATAAAATTTTCATAAAAGTGGTCTATATACGACTCATGTACTTCATTCCAAGTATATTATATTCACTCTGTATCCCCCTTCAATCAATACCCACACAAAGCAGTGAACAGTTTTCCAAACTTGTTGATTTCTTCTGTTTATTTTTTTTTTCGACCAGTTTCCTGTCATTTTTTGAAGGCTTTCTGATTGAAAACATGGGCAGCCCAGTCAAGCCTTTCATTTGAAATGATGTGGTGTCAAGAGACACAGCAACTATGTACTTCAGAGTTGCCAGTCATTCATAAAAGAAAGAACCAAAATCAAATTGGGCAAGTGTTCATACTGGGCTCAAATTTTCCAGCTGCCTTATACTGACACTTCTACATTTAATCCATGTCACTTCACAGACATTCTCAAAACAGGTTTCTGTCTCACATATAAATTATTATTATTATTTTTTTGTTCAACATGCATATTACATTCTTTGGTAATACTCTTTTCTGACTGGTCACTCACAACATCTAGAGATGTGATATTTCCTAATATTCAACGTCATCCATGGCAATGCTGTAAATCAGAGTGTTTATGCAGGTAAACAGGTATACAGGTAAAACTATGAAATAATTTAATCTCAAATCGATGTTTCAAGTTTACATATTTCTTTCTTAATTAGTTGTGTAATAATCTGGACAATGTACAGTCCTCTGTCATAATCTGACCATATATTATCCCTATTTAGACCGCTGGAAAAATAAAAAAAAAAACAAGGAAATAAAAGAAATTGAAGCTTTTTGAGAATCATTAAGTGAAGTGGACACTGGCATGCTTTATAGAAGAGCTTTGTGCATCTGTCTAATATTTCCTAGGGCTAAATTAAGATTTCATGAGAAATCCTGCATAGCCTGTCAGAGAAACAGTTTTGATAAAAGACGTCTTTACATCTCCTTACAAAAAAAAAAAAGAGCACAGGGCACCCAACTCATTTACCAGTTCAGCAGCTTCGAATGGGGAAGAAGTCTACAAAACTAGGTACCATTGTGTATGTTGTCATAAATGCTGGAGAGCTTTCTCTTTCATCTGAAGAAGTCAGAAATAGGCATGGAGGAAGTGAATAACAGCTCTGCAGGAAAAAATATGGGTCCAATCACAAGAAAATGAGAATGATGTTCTTTCAGCGGACTCTGTACTCAGTAAAATGCCAGGAATTCAGTCTATTTTAATGTGTTCCTGTCATTTTATTAGTTCCTCTACAAACTCGCTTTTACCTTTTTGCTGGCTAAATTGCGTAGGATGTATGTTTCAGCCTAATGATTCACTTTTTACACCATTTATCTCAACCAAGAATGAGCATGTGAATCACATATACAAATGGTTTACAGAAGTCTGACTGCTTCTGTTTTTCAATTTTATATTTGGTATATATATATTCAATAGTTTAAAATATATTTTTATTTTATTTTTTTATTTTTTTTATTTTTATTTTTTGTGTGTGTGTTCACCAAAGAATGTTTTGTGTGTTGAACACAGGCAATAAAATGAATAAATTAAATTAATTTTTAAATAGATTATGCATACATTTTATTTCTGTTTGCAAACTTCTGTAGTTTATCAAGGTTTTTTTCTTTCTGTATGACATGGCTTTTTATGTAATAGGCATATTTTGTTACTAAAGTAAGTCAACAGTTATGTACAGTCCAGTAGCTCAGGAAATGTTTTCAGTGGTTTTACCCAATTAAAGCGATAGCATCAGAGGACAGAAGCTTGTAAAAATATCTGATAAAAGATCAAAGGCTATAGCTTGTTTTTTCAAGAAATTAACAGATTACCAAAACAACAGTATAATTGAATTAATAATCTGGAGCCTCAAAGAACATGATGAACATGAACTGTAAAGTCATGCCCACATCCTTGTGTATATCAAATGCTGTGGTATCCAGTCACGTATGTTTTTAATGCAGTGACTTCAAAACTGCTTTGATAAATTTCCCACGATACCCTGATATTGATGATGAGGTATTTACAGGAAGTGCACAGCCCATTGCACATGCCCAAGAGGAGAGTGATGGAAAGATACTGTCCATTACAGAACAAAAATAGACCCACATTTAGCTATCCAGTTGAAGTCAGTTTGATATATATATATATATATATATATATATATATATATAAACACAATTCAAATATATAATATATATGTACATTAGTATATATGTAAATGGACTTCACTTTGGCATAAGGGTAAAACAATGAACTACAATGCACTGTATCCCAATGTTAGCTCAGTGCCCATCTTTGATGTTGCATAATGTTAAAAAACAAGATCAAATGTTTCATTAGACATTATATATCAAAAGGTCACATACTTGCTGTTAGATTGATGTGACTGGGCATGTGCAGCAGTGTGGGACACATGAAGACTCATTTTTGTGCCAGATTAATATGATTCCAGGTCTGCAATTTACAGTACCACGACAATAAATCCAACCTCATCATTTCTGACATTTAGTGCAAACGTGTGATTAATGACTTAAAGGTGCAGATTCACTCTGAAAGCATGCACACATGCGCAGACACACACACACACACACACAGAGACAGAGAGATGTGCATAAGGAAAGGACTTACTGATCCAAAGTGACAAGTCAAAACCCATATCAGCGGAAATGTTAAATGCCAAGTTATTCGAAAACACATAGCCCTATGACTGCAGTCTGCAGCTTTCTTTTTTTTTTTTTTTTTACTAACCAGCATCCCTTTTTTACACACAGCATCATTCTGAATAAATACAACCACTCTGGTTTAATTGTCATTATTTGTGCTAATCACTATTTACTTATCACAATACAGTATATCACAATAAACACTTACAGTATAAACAAGATACATTCTTGGTGAAAGTCACTGTACTAAAAAATTTAATTAAGCATTTTAGCCTGACACAGTGACACTGGAGTGACCAACAGAATACATTTGGCGGGCGTGGCTATCTGTCTGCCCAACCAATGACAGATAGGGGGAGTGTTCAGGAAACCTGTTTGAAAACCTTCATTATTATTTTGCAGTTCTGTTTGGTGCAGCAGAAATCACACATTCCATCATTAAAATGAGTAAACAATCAACATTGTCAGATGAACAGAATACATTTGGAAAAATGAGGCTGCAGGAAAGCCTATTATCTATTTATTCATAACTGATGTATTTTCTATTATTTGCACTGTTGCAGTGAATGATTTTCTTATCTATATTTCTGTATGCTGACTTCACTGCCAATAATGAGAGCAAATGCTTACTGTAGTATCATTCAAATTATTTTAGTATCATTCATATATAGATTGTATTAATATTCGAATATATGTATATGAATTATTCCATTTGAAATTTAATTAGTTTTAGTGATTTTTATTAGTTTTTATTTTTTAATTAAGTCTATATTTTATATATAGTTTTTATTTATTTTTATTTCAGTGTAGTTTTAGTACATCAAGTTAAGATAATAAGTTCCTTTTTTATATTTTATTTCAGTTAACATTTATTTTGCCACAAATAACAAACATTTTGTTATGGTTTTAGTTTTAGCTAACTATAACAACCCTAATTTACAGAAAAAATTGTCATAAAACAAAGCAAAAACAGTAATGGGGTTAGTGTATGCAAACAAAGTCTGCTTAACTGCTCCCAAATGGAAAATCATTTAATAACAGATTGATTATTTGACAACAGAGAAAGAAACAGTGGGAAAACAACTAATATGGTCCGACTGACCTCAACACCACTTTCTGCTCCCATACATCTATTTTTACTCAGTCTAATCTCCTCAAATTTCCCTAAGGGACAAATATGGCTCTGTTATATATCTCTAAGGAAGGGTTGGTGAGAAAGTACTTGGTGAGAAAATACTGATTTACAAATTAAAGAAAAAATAATAAGCCACATAAATGTTCATAACATCAGCTGTCTGAACATCAATATCTGATCTGGACAAACATTGGGGACCTCCAAATGAGTTTTGATCCCACATGGTTTATTAAAAGGTCATATACTGAATGTTCATCCAGCATGATGCATTTAAATGTCATTGCTTTTACCTTTCTTAAAGTAAATCAGACTAATAATTATGCAATAGTTGCTCAGCTCATCCAAGAGGTCAAGGTTAAGCATGGTCCAGTTTGCCCCTTCTGGTAAATGTTGTAACTACACCACTCTGATGGGACAAAAGGCATCTTTATCCTTCCGCTATTTGTCACAGTATTATCTCTCCATTTCTGATAGTTTACTGCCTTTTTCTTTTGTTTTGTTGCCTTTTCAGAATTGCTTGTAGATTATTGTACTATTCGTACACACCAAGCTTTCAAAAATGGACAATCACATGTAATATGCAGCTATTTTAGCGGGTAAATGCACCATTTTATTCACAAAGTCAAATACACTTGAGTTTCTTCATGTTAAACAAGATCACAAGATCCACAACTACGACAACAACATGATTGCACATTAATTTCATTACAGGTCAAAAAGTTCTCTTTTCATCTTATAGCGTCCTTTTTAGATAAAAGAACAGCATGAGATCTACAAAATGAAAAGCTCCATCAGTTTGCTACTATGCTCTTTGGCAAACACAATAAAAAAAGCATAATAAAGGACTAAGCCAAAATATTTTTTATATCTTGGAAATACAAAGAATTATCCCCTAAAGGCACCACAAAAGTATGTGTCCTTCAGCAAACCCGACCCATTTCCTGCCAAGGTTCACCTTGTACACAATACTGATGAAATAATACGGCAGAACATTAGCCAATGATCTTTTTTCTTTATTTTATCATGTAAAGCAGACAAGGATGCTATTTTTGTTCACATTTAAAAGAAGTGCTTTTTTCTGAATCAACCTCTACAAACTTGACAGCAAAATCTCCATGAAAAATATCCAAGTATTCAGAATAATCACAGTCCTGGTTACCTCTATAAATTCATTAGAACTGCAAGACACCATGAAAATATCTACATATCTTTCCAAATACCACAAATAAAACAAAATAAATATCTATTGAGTAAATTACATAATCTTTGTTCATTCCTTTACATTGAAATGTTTGCCTCTTCAGTGGCACCTGCGGCTGTACATAATGTGATACACTGCGGTCAGTTCTTTCTTTTCAGTGAAATGGTCAAACGGGTTTGCAAAATGGTCTCGGTGAATCATTTATAGCGGCTTCACAGTACGTAAAACATACAGTATCAAGATACCTAAGAACTTAGGGACCAAACAGCACTGGATGAACTGAATATCATTAGATCATGAGAAAATACGATTAAGATCATACAAATTCAAACAAATTAGCCAGCAATTCACTAAAATGTAAAATTGCGATATTCACCTCGCTCGCACGTCTTTCAGTTGTTTCCCTATGTGAATGTACACTAGATGGATGTCTTTGACCATTTCATTCCTTTTTTTTTTTGTTGCTATTTTCATGTTTTAAAATGTTTAAAACCTGTCTAGAGACACCTTCGTTCTGATCAAGTTTACTGTTTCTCTCATCTGTTGTTTGGTTTGAAGAGTCTCTTGTACAAGTCTGTAATAGTTTTTGAATTTTTAACATTATCATGTAATGTATTTTTATTGTATTTATTTTATTTTATTTAACCAGGAAGGTCCTGTTGAGATACAGTACCTCTTCTATTGTTCCAAGCTTGAACTTTTACCCCCGGTTTCACAGACAAGGCTTAAGCCTTGTAAATCTGAGCTGTTTCAGCTGAAAGAAACTTGCACTGACTGATCTTAAAACATGTCAGTGCCTTTGATTTGTCTTAAGATTTACACCAGTAATGCTTTTTTCTAAGGCATGTTTATAAAAATTACTTAAATGTCCTAATTGAACTATGGCCTAATCCTGGCTTAGGCTAAGCCTTGTCTATGGCCTCAGTTTTGTTTTTGCAACAACAAAAAATTCCCCTCTGTGCGCAGATGAATTCCTGCAGGCCCCATGTGCCTCTCAGTTTAAGTACATTTATTCCAGACATAGACACTTATCTTTAAATATCTTTGAGATTGCATTAATTAACAATTAATTACCAACAATAATTACCAACATTGATTGCAACCAGGGGTGGTGTTTCCCTATGGTTTTGTGAAACTCCGCCACTGATTGCAACTGAGTTCGAATTCAGTTACAGACAACACGAAAGTCTCACAGTTCATAAAATGTTCCATTGTCCTCATTTTTGATTGTATTTTCATTTATGCTTTCAGAGAGAAAAGAAGGAACACCTATTAGCTACAATATAGAACCAACAGGCACAAAACCTTCTCAATTTGATGTGGTTTCTACAACAAAATTTAAGGAACTAAAGAATAGTTCACCCCCAAAAATGAAAATTCTGTCATTATTTACTCAAACTTGCATCCTGTTGCAAATGTAGAATTTTAAACAAGGCGTACATTTTTATTTTTGGGTGAACTATCTCTATAATGTAACTGTAGAAGAAGTAGTTGATGTTTAGCTCTAATGGGAGACAACGTTGCCATTGACAAGGCTGAAGCTGGCCACAGAATGGTTCTGGGTGCTTTTGATTGAACTCAGTCGTGTATTGTTATGCCTAGCGCTTTGTGAATGCATCAAGATGGATGGACAGCAGCAGCAAAGCTGTTTGTTGAATTGCTTTCTAAAGGATTTGCTGAGCAGGTAGAGAGCAAAGGGATTCACACAAGAGTTGGTGAAGGCAAGGATACGTGCGCACACGCTGGCGATGAAATGGGCCATTGAGGTGTCCACTTCTGTATAATGGTAGGACCGGTAGAGGTAAATCACATGGTTTGGGAGCCAGCAGATGGCAAAGAGACCCACAAACACCAGCACTGTCTTGGCAAGCCGCATCCGTGATTCAATCTATGATTTACAAAGCACAGAGGTAAATATCACATGTGCAGAAAAGTCAAAATCACAGACTGTCCTCAGGTCAGCAAATAATAATAATTTTAAGCTGAAGTGTGCAAAAATGTTTTTTTTTAAAAACCCTATTCCAGCTGTTTCAACTTTCTGAAGAGCCTGACACAGCAACACAGACTCAACTACTCAAAATTCTAAATATAAAATATAAGTGTTTGAAGAACTCATTCTTTAACTTAGAAAAAAATATCATTTAATTAAATTATTGACTTTCCAGATTAACACAGAAAAGCCTAAATTCGAAATAAACACACACTGTGCTCATCATAAACGCATCTCTGGAAGTTTGAATGTTAAAAATGATGGTAACACTTTATTTTACGGTGTCCTTGTTACACGTTACATGTACTTCCTATTATAATAACAATAAATTATGCATAACTAAATGCAAGCAACCCTAAACCAAACTCTAATACTAAACCTAACCATATAGTAAGTACATGTAGTTAATTAATATTACTCAGTACTTAAATGTATAATTACACTGTAACAAGGACACCTTAAAATAAAGTGTAACCAAAATGATTTCTGGGCCTTTATGAATGTTGTGTGTCTACCTGGATGTAAACTAAGTCAAACTAGGATATAGTCGGTTTCAACGGCAACAACATAAACAAACGTTACTGCGCATGCGCGCTTTTGTGGCCCTAACTTAACTTCCGGTAGACATCCAAACAGAATCAGTAACAACAGCTTAGAGTAGATTATTTTTTGATAACAAGCAAAATATGTTTGCTGCATAAATCAGACAGACTGAGATGCAGCGATAACTTGGACGGACTTATTAAAAATGCGAATTCATTCTCTGCCAGAAGGAGGCGCTTTAAAGCGGGAGAACTAGAGGTTTCCCCGGAAACGGCTGTTGGGTTGTACATTACCCAAAGCAGCGCTGAGCTTACAAACGCTGCTTTATCAGGCATATAACATGCAAAATGAAATGAAAATGACATCGAACATTTTCTAAAGACAGTCTTCCTTCAGAAATACAGTGATATAAAAACACCCGCGCCTCGTTTTGATTTTTAAACGTGCATTACGTGCTCATGTTTATTCAACGAAGCCTTTTGGAAAATCGGTGGTGGGTAGCCACAAATAAATAAATGTATGGGAAACACATCCCACAGCACAACAACCTGAGCCCAACTTCATTACTCATCACTTTAACTGCGTTTGTAGCCGGCGCCACTAACCAGGGGTGCGTTTCCCAAAAGCATCGTTAGCTAACTATGGTGGTAAGTCACATTCAACTCTATTGGTAACGACTTAACTTGCGACCATAGTTGCTTTTGGGAAAGGCACCCCAGACCGATAAACAAACACAGACCGGAAGTTAACTTCGGGCCAGGCGCGTGCGCCCGATGAAACCGTCTATATGAACCAGAAGAAGTGATAAAATTACTTTAATTGCAATACTTATAGTTGACACCAGCTATTAATTGTTAAACCATTTCACCATTCTAACTTCAAAAAGCACGACTTGACCTTTAAACTCACCTGCCTCCGAATGTGTGCATTTCCCTCCACAGGCATGTTAATCGCACTCTGAATCAGACTCCTGGCAATGAAGACGTAGTACACAGAAATAATGAAGAGAGGAATGATGTACAGAATAAGGAAGGAGGCCATGGAATGGATTTTGGGGTGCAGGTCTCCAGCGTGAGGGTATGGGGCACATGCTTTAAAAGTCTCATTGGTTTCTGGGATGTGGAAGGTGTGTAGATCGGAGAACACCACCTCAGGAATGGCCAGGATCATGGAAAGCAGCCAGATTGATGCAGCCCTAAGGCAGACTTTTAGCGAGGCTTTAGACGTCTGGATATCCATTGGCTTGACAATGGCCTTGTATCTAAGAGACAGAAAAGGACCCGGGAACAGAAGGAGCCATTTTAATTAAGAATCTAACCTTAAGAACAATATTTTAATTGAGAACGAACACACATCAAAAGAAAATGGTGACTATTCGGTTGAACGGACATGACTAATTAACTCATGGCATATGGAAGGATAAATAAAGGGGTCTGCTAACCGCAGTTTTATCTCTATGGACTGCTGTGTCGATGAGTTCAGTCCAGTAATGTTCCCAACCCCCTACTGGCATTACCATCATACGGTTCATTTTTCACAAAACAAATCGTGATATGGTGATATTATTATATTATATTCAGCTGTGAAAAAAAATGTTAATTATAATTTACAAAACAATGGGCCTAGAAACAAGATGACGACTGTAATATTACAGTAATATAATTACTCAAATGACTACAATTGCTACTAAATTGCAAAATGGCACTAGTTGCGTTTTTATGAAATAATACACCGTGATTCATAAAAGTTTCTGAGCGGTCTAATATACAGCATTCCTATGGATGATAAAGAATATTAGGAACTAAAACACAAAAGTCATATTCATATTCTACATATATAATCATAATCTTTAGTAGTTGTTTATCTCTCTGTCATTTTTATTTGATTGTCATTTGCAGTGCTTCATGGGATTGTGGTCTTTCCATTATTAGTCTGCCTTGGTCATTTTCTCCACTTTTTGCTTAATGTGTTAAGGAACACTTTTTAATAATCCCTATGGGAAAAAGGAATTTAAAAAGTTTCCAGAACTGAGGCCGCTAAAAAAGTTTATCAGGAAATATCAGACCGCTAGATGGTTGACCAGTCAGAACTCACTATTCCACAAAACTCAAGTTATAAAAAAAGTTACCAGAAGTGACAGTAAGCAATTTATTCAATGTTTGATTTAAAACCCTGAATGCAGACCACAGGAAAAGATCCTCCCACCTATGAGTGCCATCTACCATCTGTTCATGGCTGTTCACCTACATACGAAATCAAGCCTCCAGTGCTAATTAAACTCCCACCACAGATCACGGAAAAGTCTCTCTTTCTCTCTTTATAACTATTTAAGCATTTTTTTTCTTTATATCAGATGGAGACAAAAAGTGTTAAGTGGAAATTCATTTAAATCACATGCATTTGTATAGTGCATTTCCCAATAAAGCAGCTTTACAAAGAATAGTGCCTAACAAAACCTTCAGTCAGTGACTCCTCGTGAAATTCTCAGAAACCGTATTTCCTGTTTTGAATAATTTTGCGAAGTCTTAATGAACAATGATTATTCTTAATGATGACTGACATTTGATTTCATAAAAACACTAATCATATCACCACAGAAATTCACCACTCTTTCTCATTTAATCCCTGTTGATCCATTGCTCTTGAGGTGCACTTGTTACTCTTGAGTGCTCTAGCATCAACACTAACAGGCAGAGGAAGCAATTCATTTTTCTCCATCATTAGGCATGTTATTTTTCATTTCCACTCATCTGCTACTATCACACACCAAGTCACACACTTCCTCAGGAGAACAGACAGACCAAGAAGGCATAAAATTGGAGCTTTGTGTATATGGGATACAAATACATAGTAGAATGGAATCCAATCTGAATCACTAAAGTCGCTTCTCTTTTATATTGTGAACTATAAAAAAGTCAGGTTTTGGTAGGTTCTCAGCTTTTGAGTTGTGTGTGTGTGTGTGTGTGTGTGTGTGTGTGTGTGTTGCTAAAACCTCTTAAATATAAAATTACATTTAAAAAAAAATTATGTGATAATGACAGATGTATGAACACAGACACTGCTTTTCTCCTGAATTGTTTTGACAAGTGGGACAGATCAGCAGAAGTGGGACAGTGATTTTAAGTTTATAGTTGTCTTGAATTTTCCGGTAACACTTTACAATAAGGGCCCATTAGGTGTCTTAATGCATCAATTAACTTCAAATAACAATGAGCAATACGTTTGTTAACAGTATTTATCAATCTTAGTTAACATTAGTTAATAAAAATACTATTCATTGTTAGTTCATGTTAGGGTAATCCATTAAATAATATTAACAGATATAACTTTTGATGTTAATAATGAGTTGGTGAATGCTGAAATTAACATTAACTATGGTTCATAAATGCTTTAGAAGTATTTTTCATTGTTAGTTCATGTAACGTTAACAAATAGAACCTTATTGTGTTCACAGTGTTACCATTTTTTTTCTTCTATTACAAAATAATAGAATGAGTCCACATACTGCAAAACTCATGTCATATCATAGGTGGTCATAATGGAATATCTTTTGTTACTGGAATATCAGCCCTGTAACCAACTTAATCAGTGTCTGCCAGGTCAGTTCCAACCCCATCTATTAGTCACACTGGACTAGCTAATGACTATAAACAAAACAGGCTACTTAAAACAGACCCTTACAAATAATTCAATATGATTTTGCAACATTATACAAATTTTCAATCTCCATTTTAACCACAATAATCCTGTTTTGTAGCTTATTTGTAGAAGCTTATGTTTAAAAAGAACATTCCCATTCTCAAGCTTGATCACTTACTCTGGAGGAGGTAATTATTAATGACATTCACATTTTAATTGCTTTCTGATATTTAAGAGGCAATCAATCATGAAACTAATGTCCCGTTGTACATGATTTCCCACTTTTGCTGAACTCGACCTAATCATGATATGAAGAATTTGAGGAGAAAAAAAAGCTGTTTATGTTACAGTGAATAATGGGTTTAAATAGAAATAATAGCATTGTAAAGTGTTACCAAGCAATTAAAGTTTTTGCTCTCTAAACCACACTGAGGCAAACAAGAATAGGCTTAGACTTGTTACCTGTCCGCTGCCAGCGCTGTGAGCGTGAACACCGAAACTCCAACCGACGTCAGCTGGATGAACGGGATGAGTTTACAGCCCATCCGCCCGAAAAGCCACTCATCTGCTAGAAACTTGCTGGCATCCACAGGCGCGCAGGTGACCAGCAGCAGCACGTCTCCGAGAGCGAGACTCGACATGAATAGATTAGGGACATTGCGCATGGATTTCACGATGCAAAACGTCCTAATCAGCGTCACATTACCAATTAGTCCAGCAGTAATAAGGAGCGCGTAAACGGTGGCGATAATGATGCCTGAATGCAAGTGCGGATGCTCCGGAGCGGCGCTGATGTTGCTGCGCTCCGGAGAGTCGCCCAGAAACTTTGCATCGTCAGTTGGTGTTAATATTACGTTAGACATGTTATCAGATCAGCTCGTGTTCATTTTGAATCTCAAGTGTCCAGTAAACACGAATAATGCCATGAATACAGTTTGTTCCGGTGATAGTCCTCTACAGCGCATCCTGTGCGCAAATGGAGAGTCCATGTGAGGTTTGGCTCCTATATGCCAAATTGATGCGCCTGCGCTCTCAAGAGCAGTGGGTCACATACAAAAAATGTTCAGTGAAAGATGCATTTAACAAGTGTTAAATCTGTCACAGTTAAATACACTAATGAAATAGCAATTGTGCAGTTACTTGCTCTCGTTAGAAAACTACATTTTGGTTAGCCATAAAGGCTGTCTGTAAACTTAGTAAGCTGCCATCTAGACATTTAGCTCTTAAAAGATGAACATTCACAGAATGCAATTTGTATTCTAAATATTTATTTCTTTATCATTTTTATCACCCTACTGAAATGTCAAATGAGATTATTATGAAACTTTAAATTTACATTTTTTAATTCATTTTGGTAATATTTTTGCAAGTAGTGAATTTTCAAAACTATTTACTTTTATTAAGATTGTATTTACTTTTGCTGAATACAAGAGAGATTCAACAAAACAAACATACAAACTCTCCTGTCAATTCTGATAATAACAATTTATATTATTTTTATTTATTACTTTTCCAGCTATGCAACTGGGCATAAAATGTCAGTTAGGTCCCCTGGAAACTGAATCATTATTATAGGCATATTTTAAAATTCTGCCAGCAACAGAACAGTCTTTCCCAAGCCTGTTCTTGGAGACATCAACATTATAAAATTTTCTAATCAAACAAACCTGATACAACTCATCAGCCTGTTAGTAGAGACTTGGATGGGTCAGATAATGTGTGCTATTGGTGTGCCTCCAGGAACAAGTAAACACACTGCAACAGATAACAGATTAAATATGATGAGAACACAGTAATGCATACTCTTGAAAACAGAGTCAGAGTCCTTTTATTATATGTAATTCTCAATGACAAACCTGCACTCTGGCACAAACATAAATAGTGCTCGGCTTTGATGCATGTTGGTAGCCTCAGTGGTCGGAAAGTACATATTATGGCAGAACAACCGAAGATATACAGTCTCCATAGAAACAGACTTTGATTTCAGTGAAAATTAATGGAGTGTGCTACCCAAAACAGGTTTATGACAAAAACGAAAAGCTGAGCCAAGGTTTCAGTTCATTAGATGAAAATCAAAAACACAATGATGATCAAATTTAACGTTCAAATTTGCAACGCGTTAATGAGCTGAACCGAAACTGATTGGTATCAGGGATGCAACATATCTGTTTCTATCTCACGCCATTACAGTTACACAGTGAATCAATACCTTGAATGCCGGTGTGCATCTATTAAACAACCACTCCAAAATTCACAAGAGACACCAGCTATCAACACAAGGCATAGCTGTTCGCGGAAACAAGCTTCAAGTACTGACCAGCCGCATGATGAAAGATCTGGCTGTAGTGGAGAAAACCTTCTCTTAAACTAATGCCTAAGTCAAAGTCATAATCACAACTTTCATCAGCATTATGAGGTACCAGATTATAGCCAATGTGTGGGTCCTGCAGCTGGGAGAATGGATGAAGTGTGTCTAGTGATAACAGAAATGCCCTAGCTTATCTTCACCAGGTGTGAATGAATAGGGCAAAGACTGAGCTCCCATTGTGTTGGCGAGATAATCCTGTATTACACAAAGAAAGGGGATGATACACAAAAAGACATTTTTTTAAATCCATTCACCAGGCTCCCCACTTCCCAGACCTCCCACGCCTTCTCTTTGATTTGTCGGTGAAATGGTCCGCCTCGGTTTCACTCTGAAACGTGCTTTACAGTCAAAAAGCCATATGCTGTTTCCATGGGCAGGCCACTGTGTCTGCTTTCCTTCTCTGGTAATACAATAACCTCACAAAACCCACTCCACAAGCACTTCAATCAAAAAAAGATATTCTTGTCTGTTTTATAAGACACTTTCTGATTTGTTTTGCAGGCTCTATAGAAGTTGGCTGATGTCATGAGGATAAATGGAGATTGCCCTCTGCATGTTGAGGTTCACTGGTACCGTTCTAAGTAATCAGTGGTATTGATGACGATATACTTACAGCAACAGTTTATGACTGCCAATGAAATCTGAAGTACCCTTTAATCACCTTTTATCACAGTCCTGCAGATTGCTCTCAACGTCCCAGTGTCATTATCGATTTGACAGCACTGACACTATTTGATGAGAACAAAACTTGAACTGAATGACAACAATATTGTCTTCTTTATAGCTGAATCTGCAGCTGAATTTTACAGCAACATCAACACTGATATTAAACTGAACTGAATTAACATTGAACTGACTTGAGTTAAATAATGACACTGTTGTCTTACTACAGCTGTTTTACAGCAGAATTAGGATTTGAAGTTTGCATCAGTGATTCTGGTACTTTCCTGTTTAATACTGTGAAGTTGCTTTGAAACAATCTCTATTGTATAAATTGCTGTAAAAATAAAAGTGACTCAACTTTGTTAAAACTATTATGACAAGTGTAATTCTGGAGCTGTAAGAATAATCAAAATCAATTCTGATTTTGACAAGGGGTATGATTCTCGCTTTGAGTTGTGAGAGGTCCCGGGTTCAAATCCCGAACGAGCCCCCAATTCTGTTACGGCCCGTCTAGGGGCCAGGCCGCAACAGACAAGATTCTTAGACATAGGCTTAGTTTGTGGGAGTTTATTACAATAAAGATAATTGAAAGAAATTAAATTGGTAAAACTTCAGGTTCCAACAAGGCCAAAACAATAAACAAAACCTCTCAACCGTCCCTCTTTTAACCTTATCAAAAGAAAAGAAAAAGAAAAAGAAAATACAAAATTAACCCAATAAACCAATATTTACAAGAATTTACAAAGTATGAACAAATACTACAAACAACAAAAAATACAGTCTCAAACACAAAGCAGAATCAAAATAAACAAAACAAACAAAAATTACAAAAGGGCAACTAAACCCATGTATAAAAACAAAAAGAAAAACAAGAACAACTGAGGTTGTAACACAATGACAGCTACATTTAAATATTTAAACATTTAAAAAATAGACAGCTACATACGTCCCCTTCCATGTTTAGGCAGCAGTGAATACTTCATATAGACCATGTGGACTGTAATGCAGCCTTATTGATTAAATGTCCACTGCCAAATTAATACTCTTCAAATTATCTGCTAATGAATAAGAGGACGAGGATCCCAAACCAGTATTTTATTTTCAATAAAATATGCTGTTATCTTTAAGCCATGTGAGATACAGGGTTTGAATTAGAATTCTATGATTAAAATAATGGAGGAAAATAAAGACATATGGAATGGAGGAATAGGACATGACATAAAAATGGATTACAATATTAAATTTGACCCATTCAGTGCAGGGACACGTATTACAAGCTGAAAAGACATGAATGAGAGTTCTTTATACAGATTCTTTGTGGGACTTTTGGGACATGAAGAATGGATTTTTTAATCATAAAAGTACAAAGGTCTTAAATAACTTCCGTTGGATTCAAAATGAAAGTTTGTTAGTTAAAGAAGTAAGACTTATAAAGTTATAAAGAGCTGGTATTGTGTGTAAAATACAACCCTTTTTACCATGATGAAAAGAAAAGGTATGATAGGACTTTTTATATTATATTGATTCTTTCTACAGCCTGCTCTGAATGGCTTCTCAATTGCTTGTTATTCTACAGAATGTCTTTGTTTTTCTTCAGTAATACAATTCCACTTCAGTGTGGCAATTTTATTGATTTACTTAAATGTCACATCAACTGAATGTCTCATCTATAGGACATTATCTTGGCCACACCACTCCTTCCAGATAAGCAGTCTGACAGGATTTGAAAAATAAAAAATAAAAACCCAAATGCAATTTTTCTGCAATTATTAAGTCGGAGTCAAAACCCGGATATGCTGATTAAATGTCATTCTTTATTATGTTCCATAAGCAAACACACAAAGAGCCCAACTTTCTGTTAATCCACCTATGAATCCATAATAGCATTTCTGGTATTTCCTTGAAAATAGGAAAGAATGAATGTTTGCCATGAATGAATGTTGTTGGATAAATAAGAGGACACAGATATTTTTCAGTACATATTCATAATAGGCTGTAAAATACAGCAAGACCTCATATATTAAGAATTAACCAACAACTTAAATTCTGGAGAGAATAAAAGACTAATCATGAACAATGAGCAAAGAAACCCATGTCAAAGGTCATCAGACTTGCAGCGAACTGCTGTAACCTTTTCGGCATGACTGGGGATGAAAAGTTTCCGCTGAGACCTTTGCTTCTTATCAACTATAGCGATAACTACAGAATCACTGTGCAGAGTTATCAAAGCTATTATAAACAGAGCACATGCCTGACGATGGCTCCATGATTGAAAAGTTGCTGCTTCAGTACATTTCTTGCAAATTATGGCCACGTGCAAATTATTAGCCTCTCCCTTCATAATATTTCTCATATTTCCTGGTCTTTCCTCCTGCAATCATTCAGGTGTGCAAGGGGTTTTATCATTCTGTATACTGTAATCAAATCTTTTCCCACTATTATATTTATAATTCTATATATAATTGGTAACAGGGTTTGATAACACAATACAGAATAAAAAAGATAAATAAATAAAAAAGACAAAAAAAAACACATACATTTATATTAAAATTTTAAAAAGTTACTATAAATTTTCTCTCTCTCTCTCTCTCTCTCTCTATATGTGTGTGTGTGTGTGTGTGTATAACGACGCCGTTTTAGTGCCATGTTAAAAAAATCTTGTAATTTCGAAATTATTCTCAAAATATTTCAACTTCATTCTCGTAATTTAGATTTTATTTTTGAAATATTTCAACTTTCTCAAAATATTTCGACTTTATTCTTGAAATATTTAGAATTTATTTTCTAAATATTTTGACTTTGTTCTCATAAATTTGACTTTATTCTCGAAATATTTTGTCTTTATTCTCGAAATATTTTGACTTTATTCTCAAAATATTTCAACTTTATTCTCGAAACATTTTGACTTTATTCTTGAAATATTTCAACTTTATTCTCATATTGCTATGACTTCATTCTCATAATTTTGACTTTTTTCTCAAAATATTACGACTTTAATCTCATAATTTTAGTTTGATTGACCTTCTCTTAAGGACCTCCACTGTTGAGATGTTTTTTTAAACGACAAGGGGATTAATTTTATTTAGTTGATCAAACATCCAGTAATTATCTGCAGGTGTCTATAACATGTAGTTGTACTCATGTCTTGAATGACAGAACATATGTATGCCTGGAATAGACTGAGGTGATGATGTGTCATGATCATTCGTGGCTCTGACTCTTCCTTTTTCTTATACAAACGCATATGCACATATATACACGTGAACACTTACATGGGAAGGAAACCATAGCAACATCACAATGATTTGCTCATGCCAACTGCTTAAGATTTTTGCATGAAAACAGGATTTTTTTTATTATTATTACTCAAAGTACCTCATTTTGGCCTGACTCATGTTCAGAGATTAAGGAGAAACTGCCTCTTCGGGATTGTGAATTATGCAACCAGTGAGGGCAAGATCAAGAATGGCACTTAAATTCTGGAAAAATGTATATTCTTACCTTTGACTGATGGCTCAGGGTCAGGTGGGTGATGGATGATGGCAGGGCAGTGAACAACTTCAAGCTGAAAGCACTGAATTAAACTTATAAGAGGGGAAAACTGAGAACATTTCAAAGAAAACCATTGGGCTGTAATACATCTGAATAGCTGTATCTTCTTTGTTCAAATGCAAATTATTAAAATTCAAATTATAACCATATTCTATTCATCATAGATTAATTGTGTTAGCTCATTGTTGGTTTCTAAATGAACCACTTTAAATACATAAAAGAAAAAGATTCTTGATATGTTATTGATAACCATTTGTCCCAATATTTATTTTCCATCTTTCCACTTTATCAGTGCCAATTGAGAGTGATTCTTGACTGGATTTTGCTTCTTTATCCCTTGACATCCATTGAAAATTAACCTTGTATTTTGACAAAATATGATTCCCTAAAAACAACAAATACATTGCGAACATTTCATTACTGTACACTAGATATTTTTACCTACCTGATTCTTTTCTGGAAAGCTCTTGAAAGGTTTCTCCAGGTTTTTATAAACATCCTTGACACTCATCCAAAGCATGTCTCTTTGCTTTTATGAACTTGCATATGTTATCCTGTAACTGATAGGAAACAGTAACTCAGAGAAAATGAATAGATGTGAAAACAATTATGATGTCAACACAACATACAGAACATGCTGGCCTTTATCTGAATCCAAAGAAGTGAATAACAAATTAAAAAGCAACTGAAACTCAATTGACAATTACATGAACCCATATAAGACCCTCACTGAGTGACACAGCTGAACTCTATGGGTTTTCCACTCACACAAATGTAATGACGCAGACCGCTCTATTCACTGTCAAATCTAACAGCTTTGGAAGAGGATCTCCTTTCCACCCTGTTCCGTACAGGGCCCAATCTTAGAGGAAAATCACACACTGATTAGGTCTGACAGCATTTCATTCTCTTTAGTACTTCTGTAGACAATTCTACTCCAACCGGATTACCGCTGGGTTTTATTACACACTGGTCAAGATAATGCATCTCCTGGGTCCACCAAGGAAATTCAAGTTGAGATTTTTATTAGGGTTATTCAAGCTGGACAAGAATAACATTTGTTATTCACTTGCTTAAAATCAAGACAAATAATCACCTAATTTCAATTTTTTCCCATTTTTGTGTGCTTTTAAAGGATTAGTTCACTCCAGAATATATATTTTCTGAAAATTTACTTACTGTTAGACCATCCAAGATGTAGAGGAGTTTGTTTCTTCATCACAACAGATTTGGGGATTTTTTAATTTTTTTTATTTTACTGGAGAAAGCATTACAATTAGTTTATTACAAACATTCAGCTTTTCTCTTCACAATATGCTAACTGATGGACTTGAAGACGTATGTTTTACTTGTGGATTATTGTTTCAGCTGTTTGGACTCTCATTTTGGCGGCACCCATTCGCTGCAGAGGATCCATTGGTGAGCAAGTGATGTAATGCTGATGTAAATTTCTCCAAATATGTTCTGATGAAGAAGCAAACTCATCTAAATCTTGGATGGCCTAAGTATGAGTAAATGTGTGGCAAATTTTCATTTTCGGGTGAATTATTCCTTGAAAACATTCTTCATTGAAACCAATCCAGAATTTCTGCCTGACAACTGATCGCTCGTTGACAGGGTTTCAGATTAAAAATGACATTGCTGGTTGTTTTATGCTATTTGTGTCTGGCGCATGAAAGAAAACTGGGAGAAATAACACTGCTATGTAGACATAGATAGACAGTATCTCCAGATCACAACCGAAAAGCACCTGTCTGTCCTTCTTACACCTCTCTAACCCTTCACTAGTTTCCTCTCTTGCTTGTGAAGCATTGTCTTTATGTTTGATGGTCTGTGAGATCATATCCAACTTATCTTACATTCTCTTGCGCTAGCGCCAATACTAATCCCGTTCGAGCCTGGAGGAATGTAACGGAGCAGAGTGGAATGGGGATCCACAATCATTGCAGAAATCAGTTCCTGAAAAAAACTGAAATGGGATCCTATTATGTTGCATTTTATAGATTGGCCTACAAAAAAACACACAGAAACTCACACAAACACAGCATGGTGAATCAATAAGGCTATGGGAATCTATATCTCAAGCATTAAGTGTGCACACACTGTGGACTGCAATTACTCTTATTCGTATCACTGAATGGTTTCAGGATTTAATTTCCCCATTCTACATTGAATGCTACATTGAAGTGCATAAAATGCACTTACTATATATATAATAATGACACATTTTCCTCAACATGTTAAGTGAGGACTTGCTGTAAACACTTTGACCTGAATGAAAGAACACCTGTTTAAATGCACCATATGGAATAGTATGGAATGGTATGGAATTCTTCTGCTTCGGAGTAAAGTTGCAATTTAAAAAAGGCAACTTGATAGGAATTTTATATGAGAAAAAATGTGGAATTAATTTGTTTTAAATTTTCATTACTTTTCCATTTACATATTTTAACTTTAATTTAGTCTAATGAACTCTTATTCAGACTGACTTGCAAAAAGTGCTTTTTAATTTCACATGAATCAACAGATGTCATTCGGACAAAAGAAGAGGAAAAGAGGTGCTTCTGTACAAATACGAACAAGTGCTCTAATACAATAAACCTATTACAGTTACAATAAAAAAAACAAGCTAACACAAAATACTCCAAGTGTTGCTTGAAAGGGTGAGTCATGAGTCTGCGCCTGAAGACTGAAAGGAGGTTATTTCCACTATTAGAGTGTGAGAACATAAAGCACTCAGTCTGGTAAGGTCAGCATAAATGGGCAAGTCATGGTACTGGGCATGGACTGTGTGTCGGCGGGTGTCCGTTTACTGCTTTGTATGCTTCGACTTTGTAAGTGCTATAGACTTGATCCTAAAAAAAAATAATGACTTTATTCAACAATTCGTCTCCTCTGCGTCAGTGTAGCGCCATTTTGGAGAGTATCCGCTAGATGCAAACTGCGTACGCTGTTCTGTTTCAGCCGCACCACACAGGTACACTGTTTTCGTTCAAATCAAAGCATAAATATACGCAGAAGACGTATCCGAGTGGCGCGGCTGACACAGAACAGCGTACGCATTTTGCGTCCAGCAGATACTCTCCAAAAAGGCGCTACGCTGACGTGGAAGACAGGCTGAGGAGATGAATTGTTGAATAAAGTTGTTATTTTTGTTTTCTTTGCGGACAAAAAGTATTCTCTTAGCTTCGTAAAATTACGGTTGAACCACTGATGGCAAATGAACTATTTTGACGATGTCTTTCATACTTTTCTGGACCTTGACAGTGTTAATTACGGCCAGTCAATGGGACAGTTAAAGCCTCCCGGATTTCATCCAAAATATCTTAAATTGTTTTCCAAAGGCGACATGGGTTTGGAACGACATGGGGGTAAGTGATTAATGTCAAAATTTTCATTTAGGGGTGGAGTATAACCCTTTAATATGTAATGTATGCAGGAGTGCAATTAGAGGTTCTAAATACATTGTAATCTAAAAAATGAATGAGTCCCATAAGTGATTAGCACCATTAGACCTCGGAATAGTCCCAAAGGGTAAAAAAAGAAACATTAACTTGATATTTTACTATAATTATTTACATTTCTATTTAATTTAAAGGAATAGTTCACCTAAAAATGAAAATTCTGTTAGTAATTACTCACCCTCATGTCGTTCCAAACCTGTAAGACCTTCGTTCATCTTCAGAACACAAATTAAGATATTTTGATGAAATCCGAGAGCTTTCTGATCTTCCGTAGACAGCAAGGGTCCAACCACGGTCAAAGCACAGAAAGGTAGTAAGGACATCGTTAAAATTGACATGAAAACATAAAACTGCTTACCTCAAGCTATTCCTTCCTCTTTCGCCGTTTCCACATTTTTCAGCACACATAGCCTACAGTAAAAACTACAAAACTGTGAATCATCATGCTCTTTTGTTTACCATTAGCACATGCTGATGACATTTTATTCTTTCATAGTAACGTGTGTGTACGAGTCAATAGGTGTCATCATTGTACAGTCTGCATGCATGTCATACCCAAGTTTATTAGAAGCATGCTGTACAATGTGATCTGCAATGATCTGGATTGCTAAAATTGTGCAGTCTGTAGAAGGCTTAAGTTCTGGTGAATTATAGAGTCTTATTATACTTTTGCCATCGCCAAATAAAGATAATCCTTTCACTGAAAATTGGCGGCACATCACTCAACATCAACTGACTCTCTTTTTTTCAAATTTAATTGGCAAAACAAGACTTTTTTTATTTTTATTTTTTTTATTCCATACTTATTATTTGACCATTGTGGTGGTTTTTGAGTTTTTGATAAGTTGTAATTTTAACTGTAAGAAGTTGCCAGTCAAGTTAGTAAATTTTCATAAGCAAGCGTTGTATTCTTGGAAATTGGCTTTTAAGCATATTTTTTTCACCTCACAAATGCCACTAAAGCAATGTCTTCATGGAAACAGATTTATCCTTTCTTATCTTTGTGTAAAACATGCTCTGTTCATAATAATTGTGTAATACTGAACAAGGTTAAAGAAATCCATACTAAAATCCTTCACAATTTTTTTTTTTTTTTTATCCCTTTAAGTTAGTCTATTTTTATCTAGGTTTATGTATATTCAACAGAATGCTCTTTTTGTGGGTCTGGAAATAAACAAGTGCTTCATTTATTCTTTAGATGTCCCTTCACAATCATTTTAGACTGTGATTTCAATTTAATTTTTACGTGCTTTAATAACCTCATTGATATTACGGAAGAAATGGTCCTGTTTCTGTTTTGTAACACTGATCAGCTCTTCTACATAATCCTGGCAAAATCTTGTGCTTGCTTGGGAAAGGTCATATCCAAATTTTAATGTATTTTGCTCTGAATTAAAACGTTATGCTTATTCCCTGTTTAAAAAAGGAAAACATACCAAAGAAAGATACAATGTATAGGTGTTTTTTCCCCCTATATCCCCCCACTTGAGTTAAAACAAAAAGTAAAACATTCTTTTTTTTAATGTATTTATGTTTGCTTTGTTAATATTCTAAATCCCTCACAACAAATTAACTGTTCTTACTCATTGTTAATTCCATTTGTCATTGTACTTTAACAGTCTGTATTTCAATTTCAGATGTTATTTGCAAAATGTTAAAAAAAAGAAGTCAAGATGGCGGCGTTGCTGACGTGCGGTGAACGTAGCCAAAGACAAGACATTTGACGTAGCACCTCTGATATCAAATATTTTTTATTTTCTCTCTGATTTGTTTTAACCTTCTTCTTTGTTTTATGGCTGGTTACAAACTTAATTTGATTCCTAATTTGAAGCTGGTCATAATTATTTAAAACAAACTGAAAAAGCTAAACTCTGGTTTGAATAATTTACACTTGTAGGTATTTTAGCATTATAATATGGGACTAAATGGGCTCAATTTATACGCCGCTGGTGATCAGGTAGAACGTGCTACATAAACACGCTGCTGACACAGTAAATATTGAGCTACCTGCGCCCTCTACCGGTTAGACCGGTTAGACGCCCGCTATTCGCCGCGGTGATCAGCTGTAAATCTGCGGCTGCCGCTGGTGGTTGATACGTCCACTGTAACTTCAAAATGCAGGCTCACGAGATCCGAAAGCAGAAAACCAACATGGTTGAGTGAGGATGAGACTACCCAGCTCTGTCCTTGTGTCGGTCTCTTTGTTTACGGCCGAGACGACGGCTGCTCTGTATCTGAGCAGCACTTATCGCTCCGCTGGTGATCAGATTTGGCAGTGTTTCACGCTCCTCTTCACGCTTGTGCCATCTGTGCTGGTGCAGCTCACACTGATCTTTATTCACAGAGACCTGAGCAGAGACAGACCTCTAGTGCTGCTGCTTCATATATTACAACTGGGACCAATAATAAGGTGAGTGGCCAATTTGCGACTCTCCTTCAATGTATTTGAATGCGTTTCTCCTTATTCACAAGCCTGTGGAAGGGAATTATCCATCTACGTAGTGGATGAAGACATAAACAATGTCCATTGTGAGCGAATACACATAACGAAGGTGTGTTTTTTTCCCTTTTTCCCACGCACATGAACCTGAGCTTTACCTGTTTAAAATATTATGGATATTTGTCGTTTAATTCATAGTCCACCGTGCGCAGTCATGTCAAAGGTTTCATGGTTTCAGGGCTCAAGGCTTCATGCCCAGGGGGCTTTCCATGAAATGCACACATTTCATGTTTGATATGGGGTTTTAATAAAAATTTCTGTAAGCTTTTAATATTATAGGCAAAAATATAAAAAATATTTTAATATGCCTGTAGCTTTTAAAATAAGTAACAGTGATAATAGTTAATAGTTACAGTTTATTATTAGCTTTTTGCTCAAGGCCATGACGTTGCACATTATGTTTAGATGATGTTGTTATGATATATATACATACATATATAATTATAGAATTTAACGAGTATGTGTGTGTGTGTGTGTGTGTGTGTGTGTGTGTATATATATATATATATATATATATATATATATATATATATATATATATATATATATATATATATATATATAGATAGATAGATAGATAGATATATGTGTGTGTGTGTGTGTGTGTGTGTGTGTGTGTGTTTTGTTTTTAACAAGTACATTACCCTAACATTAGCACAAGATTTTTTTAATTTTTATTTTATTTTAATATTTACTGTAAGTAATGCAAATAAGAAAGAAGCACTTCACATGAAGTATAGATGATGTTGTTATGATATGAATATATATATATATATATATATAATTATAGAATTTAACGAGTACTTTCCCCTAACGTTAGCACAAGATTTTTATTTATTTATTTTTTATTTAATTTAATTTTAATATTTAATTTTATTTGTAGCTTAAATTATGTTTTGTTAGCTTAAATTATGAATTGTTAACATTCTATTCATGTTCTATGTTCTTATAATGTTCCAAAAATTGTTAGCTGGGATATATCCCAAAAAAAAAAAATATATATATATATATATATATATATATATATATATATATATATATATATATATATATGTATATATAATTTTTGTAAAATTTATTAATTTATTATTTATATATACATTTATGGACAATTTGTGTCGTCAGATCATCTATTAGTATAGTTATTGGTGTTATTGACAGCTTCAATTCCATTCCAGTCCAGACCTCACAGTGAACTGTTCCATCTCTATCAGTCTGTGTGTTTTTGCATTGACCGTGTGCATAATTGAAGCATTGATATTGCCTTCTCTAATAGTACAGTTTAGCAATACAACCTGGGCCAGCTCATTCAGATAAAGCCCAGCAATATTTCAGACCTGTGTGATTCACGTATAATTCAGTGGTTTATTTCACTGAATTAGTGTGAATGGCCTGTAAAGGCTCTCTTGGCCTTCTCTTAACACACTGTCATCCATCACATTATTATCAAGGTTGCCTGCACACTATTATTGTAAAATAGCAAGGCTGTTTCAAGGTTTGGGATAGGAAATACTCACTCAGTGTTTGGCACCTACTACTTGCCCCGTGAGACATAGCCTCTGCATTTTAAATGAATGAGATGGACAGATCGCCCACTGAGGCCTTACAAAAGCTGTCCTCGGGTAAGCTAGAACTATGCTTGTGAGCTCTCACTGGATTGAGTGCAATTCTCTGAACTGTGACATGGTCTATTGTGTCATGGAGGATGAGTATAATTAGAATCCAACATTTATAGGACATTTGCAGCCAATCCAGTAACCCCCTAATATAATTGTATTTAAATAATAAAAATAACCATATGCAGTATTATGTTGTTTCTTTCAACTATAATTAAAAAAAAAAAGTATAAAGCAATTTTTTTTATTTTATTTTATTATTAATAATAAAGTAACCAAAAGCAATGCAGTTTCTTTCAATTATAATTTTTAAAAAGTATAGAGCAATTTTTATTTTATTTTATTTTATTTTATTAATAATAAAGTAACCCAATGCAATGTTTTTTCTTTCAGCTATAATTAAAAAAAAGTATAGAGCAATTTTTATTTTATTTTATTAATAATAAAATAACCCAAGGCAATATATATTGTTTCTCAACTGTAATTTATAAAGACATAGAACAGTTTTTATAATTTTAAAATTATAATTTTATAATTTTAAAAATAACCAAAGGCAATCTAGTTGTGTCTTTTGGCTATAATTTATATATATGTGTATATATATGTTCAACCTTGGCTTTTAACCATGCATTTATCTGAACAATAAAACTCAGTTTTATTTCTTTAGGTGCCTGGATGCCTTCTGTATCTATGGCAGCTCCGGAAAGGTGGAGGAGCCATATGTCACCATCACTCGTAAGAAGCAGATGCCCCGGGAAGGGCAGACCGAGGAGGTGGAGCAGGAAGTGGGGCAGGCAGAGGGGAAGTTAGTCACTCACAGGGCCGCTTTCGCCAGGACATCGGTCATACAGGCCTTCCTGGGCTCTGCACCCCAGCTCACGCTGCAACTCTACATCTGTGTGCTGCAGAAAGGGGTGTCCATCGGTAGAGGTAAGAACACACTCACACACACACACACACACACACACACACACACACACACACACAGAACAGTATCAAGTACATTCTGACACAACTAAAATAGAGCACTGCAGGAGACAGACTGGGTTAATAAAGGCTTTTAGAGAAACCGAAAGCTTAGTGCCAAAGTGTAATTGGTTTGTAACAGGGCTCTCTGGAATACTTGATTCTGATTTAGCGAGATTTAGTGGTCAGATATTTCTGAAAAATGACCTTTGCGTATGGCAACTCATCGCTTATCAGAGAAACCTGTTTCCTACAAAGCTGTGCTCGTGTTTCCATGCTTTCTAAGTAAGCTAATTAAACAATTTTCGTTATATAGCTATGTAATAATTGGGATAATGTACAGTCAGACAGTCGTTATCACAAAACAAGTCTCTTCAAGGTGATACAAGATCATGAAAACGCTTTATTTTGCATTCAGCTATTACATTTTCAGAATAAGAACGACTTGTTAAATTGTCTTAAGGATTTCTAGAGCATGACTAAGACTTTTCTTATTCCTGCTTTGTTTTCGTTCTGTTATCTGGCCTCGTGAAGTACAGCTCCCAAAGTAGAGCATTGCAAGCTTATGAGCTCATGAGTTTCGCTGTTAATGAGTTTTGTCATTTCCCGCATTCACCAACTCGTCTGTAAAGTGTTAAATGTCAGGGAGAGCAATTGGTTTTTATATCATTGAGGCATGTCATGTTTCCACCCAGCCAATATGATCTTTTTTGCATATTCTCCAAGTTTCCTCTATTGAATAATATCTCTGTCCTGTAAACATGGAACTGCTCCCCACGTCACCCGTCTAAATTTAACAAGCTCCCCTCAGTGACACATTCTACACACATGCTTGAGTTACATCAAATGCCTCTGAAATGACTTCTAGATGTGTACTGTTTCCTCTTGTTATCTCAAGGGCGCGCACTTTGTTTCTGAGAATATCAGCTAGAATAGATAGCATGTTTTCAGACAGTATGTGCAGGCCTCAAAAGACAGAAATTATTTATAAACTAGACCACAGATAAATTCATTTTATGAAATAGCCAGAAGCGCTACACAACAATGAACAGTCACTGGAAATAACCAATAAAGAACATACACTGCCAATACATGGAGGTCCAACAGACTGAGACTATGATACATTTCAAAACTTTCGTATTTATTCAAATCAGAGTTTTTTTATTATTATTTTAATTTTATAATTATTATTATTACTTTTTATAAACCTGGAACTAAACAGAACGTTTTGGGATTTTACATTACAAAAAAAAAAAGAAGAATAATACTGCCACATGTACACTGTTTTTAATTTTTAGCATTATTATATTTTGTTAACCTGGACCTAAACAGAAAGTCTTAGGATTTCTTGTGAAAATAAGTAATAAACAACATGTACTGCCAATATTCTGCCAAAATTCTGAAATTCATGTGTAGGGATGTAACGGTATGAAAATTTCTTATCACGATTATAGTGATCAAAATGATCACGGTTATCAGTATTATCACGGTATTGTTAAAATGTGCTGGAGATGTTCAAAAAGTACACTTAAATCACTTCAAGTTTTATATTTAAAAATCAACAAACAACAAATAAAATGACTTTTTGTTTGCATAATCACTAAAACAACAACATTGCCAATGATGTTCAGATTTTAAATGACAACTTGACTGACAACAGTTTAATACCATGTTCAAATATCTAATGTAAATGTTCAAATAAAGCTTTGAAAAAGTTAAACCTCACATTTCAGCCTTTAAATAAAGAAAAGAGTTAAGTCAAAATGATAATTAATAAATGATTATATGTATTTTATC
Organism: Tor tambroides; assembly: GCA_021397915.2. Lineage (NCBI taxonomy): Eukaryota > Metazoa > Chordata > Actinopteri > Cypriniformes > Cyprinidae > Tor > Tor tambroides. The sequence continues at coordinate 41,170 of JAFVLL020029316.1, read as the reverse complement.
TGCTCCATAAATAATTCTAGATAACTTATCTGAATTGTTTAAATGTGTAGAATCCACATAAACTTGTTTTTCATCAACCGGTCAAAATTTACAGCAGGGCATGCAAATGCGGTCCATTTTTGGACAGACAGAAACTGCACACAGGCTGAATGTAAATATAAGTCTCTGTAAATCCACTCACTGACAGCAGGTGGCGCTTATGGAAAAGCTGAATTACAGCTGTTTCCCGTAAACTCTGTGGACAAAGTAGTATGCGATTAAGTACACTTCCTTTAGGTATTACATGGAGCGAAGATGAAAACAAAATGCCATCGGTCAGAACCTTCAGAGGTACATTCATATAATTAATTAATCCATATATTCATTTGTATAATTCCCCTAGCACTCTTTTAAAACCTCCCAGCTTTCCCGCCCTGTTTTCACTCAAAACGAAACTACTCTGCATGCTGTGCGCACGTGAGACTGTTACTTAAAACTGTGCTTTATGCTGGACAGTATTTATTTATCGTGAGTTGTTCAAATCACGGTAATCTAATACGGTTTTAATGATAATTAAAATATGAAACGGTAATACTAACCGTGGGGAATTTTATCATGATTTATCGTCAAACCGGTAATCGTTACATTCATTTAGACATTTCATTTAGATTGTCTCTTAAAATGGTCTCTTTTGAACTGTTGTACCATATTGTAGACAGCATAAGCATTTGCAAGCTGTTATTTGGTGTAATTAGTTTTACTCTCCACCCATCAACTGTCACTCCACATTGAATATTAAGAATTATAGACCTGACTCTGCTTCGCAGATATGTAGTCATCCGCGCTGCATGAGGAATGTGTTGACAGCCTTGTGGCCTATCCTTGAAAGCAGTATTGCAGATGGATAGTGAATCAGTCTGACCCCATTACCCATGAGGCATAGAGTAATGAAACGGTGACTGACTTTAGATCAGATGGAAGGCTGACACAGGCCATATGTTTGCACTGCTGGTGGATTTGGGCCTTCAGGGTATCAGCTTTTGTATCTTTTATTACTTAACAACAATAGTAAACAGTAATAGTAAATAGTTAATTATGTAACCAAATGGCAACATATTCTGCACCACAGTTGTGGAGGCCAAAAAATAAATAAAAATAAAGAAAGGAATAAATTATTTGATATAAGAATTTTTCATTGAATTTTGTCCTGATTTTTTTTGTATTGCTTTTTTTGTGTTATTTATTTATGCTTTTCTGTGTGAAACATGGAAATGAAGAAAGTATCAAGTCATTTATTTGTGTATTTATTTTATATTTATTTATTCCAGCATTTATTTATTTATAAATTTTTTTTATACATTTATTTATTATGCGCAACATAGAAATGAGTTAGATATAAAGTTATTTATATTTTTGTTTTTTATTTCTATATTTTTCATGTATTTTATTTATTTATTTATTCCCACATGTATTTATTTCTATATTCATTTATTTTCTGTGTGAAACATGGAAATGAGGAAAGTATCAAGTCATTTATTTGTGTATTTATTGTATATTTATTTATTCCAGCATTTATTTATTTTTGTATTATTTATTTATATATTTATTTATTATGCGCAACATGGAAATGAGTTAGATATAAAGTTATTTATTTATATATTTTTCATGTATTTATTTATTTATTCCCACATGTATTTATTTCCCCATTCATTCATTCATTCATTTATACATTTGTTACTTTATTATTTCTTTATGGAAATGGAGGAGGTCATATATAGTCATATATTTCTTTTTTCTTTCTGTCTTTCCTTGTTTAATTATTTATAATTTCTGCATGTTTGGGCCTTTGTACACACTGGAGTGGTTTATTCAATATCCACTTATCTAATGCAAATGCTTTGTTCAGTTGCTTTTAACCACAAAGTATGTTTGGATTTAACGTGATCACGTTTCATTCTTTTCGCTCTCTGCCAGGTACATTGATGGTCATTTCCCTTCTCTCGATTGTATACGGAGCCCTACGCTGCAACATTCTGGCCATAAAGATTCGCTACGACGACTACGAAGTCTCTGTGCATCCGTTAGCATACCTGTGCGTGTTCCTGTGGCGGGGGTTCGAGATCGCCACACGCGTGGCTGTTCTGGTCCTCTTCAGCTCTGTGTTGAAGGTATGGGTGCTTCCGGTGGTGTCAGTCAACTTCGTCCTGTTCTTTCTGCACCCGTGGGTTCTCTTCTGGAGCAGCCGCTCTCCTTTCCCAGAGAACATTGAGAAGACGTTGACCCGTGTCGGGACCACTATTGTCCTTTGCATGCTGACCTTCCTGTACGCCGGCATCAACGTGTTCTGCTGGTCCGCCGTTCAGCTTAGATTGGACGACCCTGATCTGATCGATAAGGGTCAGGCATGGAGGCGCCTCGCTGTGTATTATTCCCTCCGGTTTGTCGAGAACTCAGGGCTGACTTTGATGTGGTATGTCCACCGGACTGAGTTCTACCAATGGGTGGACACCCCTGTGTTAGAACTATCACTGTTGTTGGGTTATACCACGGCTGTTTTCTTTATGTTGCTCTTTTACCAGTTTTGCCACCCTTGCAGACAACTCTTCTCATCCAGTCCAGCCCAGGGCTTTTGGGAGTGCTGTGGATCCCTCTGCCTGCTTCGTGGGACGCTTTCCCAGCCAGGCTCCATGAGGACCAAACCACCCGGGAAAGACATTGGAGACGATCCACCCTGCGTCACCAAAGGGGACATTGGACAGAGTTTGTGCGGCGCTGTGTGAGCAAAGCACATCTTAAAGAATAGTTCAACTACAAATGACAAATCTGTCATCATTTACTCACCTTCACGTTGAGTCAAACCTGTATGATGTAAGATGTTTTGAAAAATGCCTCCATGTATATTTTTGAACTCCACTGACTTTTATTGCATAAACAAAGGCAGTTGTCTTACATAAAATATCTTCTCTTGGGTTCCACAGAGGAAATAAATCATGCGGAACATTTAGAACATGAGGGTGAGTAAATAATGACAGAATTTTCTTTTGTAGGTGATCTGTCCCCATAAAAAAACATTGTAAGAAGTGCCCTTTAAGGATCAAAAGGGAGAAATAAAATTCAAATGTTGGATTTCTGCCTTAATGGTGGAATGTAAAAGTCAATGTTTGTTGAACTTTGAGATGAATATACTTTTTCTTGTTTGGTTTATGAGGCAAACGAGCCAGCATGTTCCACTGAAGTGCATGTGAAATTCCCTGCCAAGATGAAACCGCTGCTTTTGTCATGTGATGTGGGAGCGCTCTGTCCCTTGTTCGGTGTTGGTTTGATTAATGTTTTAGCTGTGTCTGGATTATTTAAAGCAGAATTATTTAAACGATTGTATTTAAGCTGTTGGTTTTTCCATCACCTTGGTGGCATTGCTTTCTGAAAAATGTTTGACAACCTCTCTGGTTCATTATTAATACTTTCTTCTAGATTATCTTATTACTCTGCTCGTACTGTGTGTAAGAATGTGAAATTAGTCCTGATTGGTCACATGATAGGACACATTACATATGGCCTAATTCAACCAATTGCCTGAAATTGCTTTCAAGGATTTATGGATAGTGAGACTTACAGTTGGGTTGCCAGGACCTTCATAATCCTGCAAAGAATGATTGAATTGATTTTTTTTCTTTTCTTTGTTTACACTCCTATTTTGCACTTGTCTCATCTGGGGACCTCTTTAGCACATTATTCTGATTTTTTCCTACAAAAAGTTTAAAATGTCATAATTTTCATTGAGGGCAGTAGATGATTGTATCCTAACATTACTGCCCCCCTGTGGGGAGTTGAATGGTTTGAGTTTATGCATTTTGCAAGACTTTGTGATTGGGTCACATCTGGAAACTCCCTCAAAACTGTATAGGGCACATCACTGCTTTTGATTTGTGCATCTGTCAGTTAAACCCATAATAATAAAAAAAATAAACATAAATAAATACTGTTTATTAAATTTCTCGTTATTTATTTATATAGACACATTCTCATTGTATTTACTGTATGTTTTATATGTCTGAGGTTAGTTGTCACTTTTTTTGTAATTTTTTCTGAACCCATTTACAATATATGTTCAAGAGAGAGACTAACAAATACAGGAAAAATTAAATCAAAAAAACATAACAGTTCTGACACTACAACAACTAAGACTGAATGAATGACAGGCTTGACTATAAATCAGAAAGAGAACTGAGAGATCATCTGACCATCCCTTTTAGGTTGAGGAACTTTGCTTGATGGTTTCTCATGGGCTCACAGTTGTGACAATATTTCCTGGTTTGCTTCTCTGCTTTATATACCAAATCCCTTTTTGTCTTGTGGCTTTCTTCAAAATCGTTCACCCACACTTGATCTTCTCTTTCTACACAGATCAACATCATGGGAAACTTTGCTGCAAATGAAGGACTGTCTATTTTTGTTATTGTAAGCTATTGGAGTTATACTTTCCTAATTAAATAAACTTTTTAAGTTAATCTTTATTTTATTATCATCTTTGGATTTTAAAGTTCTAAATTGTTTTTAATTGCATTTCTGTGTGTGTGTGTGCGTGTTTGGCACGTTATTTTTTAATTGTTAAACCTACTGAAGAACAGAGACACTCCTCATGCTTTATACCGTATACTATATTTACTTAATCAGTTTGCAAAACCTCTCAGACGCTCCTTCATTCTGTTTTTCAGCTGGTATGGCTTGGCATCAATGCGTTTCTCTTTGTGCATTTTTACATGGCATTTTTGGTTGATAGATATTACTATACTAGAGTCATCCTTGGGGTAAGTCAAATAATTTATACATTTGAAACATTTAATTTACTCAGCAATGTATAAATATGATGAATGTATTATTGTTGTATTTTTTATTATTGAAAATGATTATATTGATGTCAGTGTGTTTGTTTAAATGTATCCTGTGTAATTCGTATTTGTAATAATTTGTATACTTAAGTGTTAATTATATTGTTAATCTAATTTCATATTTGTACTGTATATTGTACTAAGCTAGTGTATTGTTAGATTATTACTTTAGAAAAGTACAAATGTAGGCCTATTTGATCTGCAAGTGCATCAGTGAATATGTTGTTCAGAGTCTAAAATAGGAAATGAAACTTTCCCCTGTCTCTGTGGCTCATTTTCTCTCTCTCTCTCAGCATGCTCTCTCATGGGCCAGAGCTCCAGCTGCATGTCTGAATTTTAACTGCTTGTTGATCTTGCTGCCCGTCTGCAGAAACCTGCTCTCGTTCCTACGTGGATCCATACAGGTCAGGAAAAGAGCAACAGAGCGAAAGTGAAAGGCTTATTTACTTCAGGTAATGAAAAGTGGAAAAGCCTGAATCTCCTCATTAATGGTGTGAGTGTGTGTGTTCACAGTGCTGTAGCCGTACTGCAGCCCGTCAGCTAGACCGAAACATCACTTTCCACAAACTAGTGGCCTACATGATTGCCCTCCATACAGGTACAATAAGAAAGACTATTCACTTAGTTTACACTTTTAAATCTTTTTTCAAATCTTTTCCCTAACCCTAAAATCTGAACTCAACTTTCTGCATACACTCTCAGAAAAAAAGGTACTAAATGTGCCTTTAAGATACTAATATGTAACTTTTAGGGATTAGTAAGGCACAAACCTTTTGTACCTTTTGTAGCTTTTTGGTACGACCCCAAAGACAGGTTTCTACTGTTTTTCTGAGAGCATATTTTATATTTCATGGATAAAATTCTGTAAGCCTTGCTGATGATGTCTTGTATATTTTCCCAGCCATCCACATCATAGCTCACTTGTTCAACTTTGAGAGATTCATGGATTCCCAGCTTATGATCAACAGCAGTCACCTGCCTTACGTGCTTTCTCAGATTGGCAACAATGACAACAGATCCTACCTGAACCCTATCAGAAGCAATGAGACGGTGAGGTTTTTACTCATTTCAGAGTTACACAGTGTCATTGTTAACAGAAGTCCCCATTAAAACTCTGTTTCTGAAGCAGCATCCTGTTTATTACGCAAGGAACCTCCAACTGATCTCACTTCAGCCTCGTAGGATAGCCTCCCACGGTTACATCACATAACCATCATGCTGCTGCCGCTGTTGTGATCACATGATTTTGAAAATTCTGTTGCCATGGTTTTGCTATGATGACCCGGTGGACAATAGCCAGAAATAGAACATTGAGAGGATGAGAAGCCCATGATCACAACAAAACCATTAATAGTACCATGATGAAACACAATCAACATACACGTCCTATGACTGATATAAAAAGATTGACTGTATTTATAGCTGCTATTGAGAGCAACAATTCTGTGGGTTTAGGGGAAAAATATAAAAAATGAGTGCCTATTTTACCTCTGCACACTATCTCTATATACACTACTCTTTGGGATCTGTAAGATTTTTTTAAAGGATTTAGAAAGAAGTCCACATTTATTTGATCAAAAATACAGTAAAAACAGAAATATTCTGAAAAGTATAACTATATTTAAAATAATTGTTTTCTATTTTAATATATTTTAAAACGTAATCTATTCCTGTGATGGCAAAGATGATTTTTAAGCAGCCATTACTCCAGTCTTCAGTGTCACATGATCCTTCAGAAATCATTTAAAATGCTGATTTGGTGCTAAAGAAACATTTCTTATTAGCAGTTGTGAAAACAGTTGTGATCCTTAATATTTTTGTGGAAACTGATTTTTTTTTTTCAGGATTCAGTTCAAAATTTTAAAATAACAGCATTTATTTGAATTAGAAACCTTTTGTAACATTATAATTGGTCACTTTTTAATGTAATGTTGCATTTAATGTAAAACATTTTGAGTAATGTTTTATGTTGTCATCTTTGTGTTTTTGATTTCCCAGAACCCAACCATAGTGATGTTTACCAGTATAGCAGGACTGACGGGGGTGGTCATCACCCTCGCCCTTATCCTCATCATAACTTCCTCCATGGAGGTCATCAGAAGGTCATATTTTGAGGTGTTCTGGTTCACCCATCACCTGTTCATCGTCTTTTTCATTGGTTTGGTGACTCATGGAATCGGGTGAGGGTTTAATTCAATTAATATTTTTATTTTTTGCTAATCAAAACCAAAACTAGGGGCCAGATTTAGGCCTACTAACAGCTTGCGCCAGCGCAAACCATCTTTTGGCATTACAATAGTACAGTCAGGATTTACTAAAGACGAGCAGTGAAGAATTAGCACTGAAAAGCATGGACACAGTTATTTTTGCGCCTGACCTTATTGAATATGCATTTGTAGGACTTTCCCTTTCAGATGCAAAATTAATTGGAGGAGAGTATTAAAATGAATCACGCAACGCAATTTACTAATGTTTCCGCTTGTCAAATTACTGGTATTTGCACCATTATTTAACCCCCCAAAAAAGCATGTCTTAAAGCAGGCGGTAATTTGGAGTTGGTAGATTGCGCTGGTCATTATGACAATGCTCTGGCTGCATCTATGTTATTTAATGTTCGCATTGTCAGTAAATCACACACAGAATTTTCCCCTCCCATGGGCGCTTTTATAGAATTTGCCCTGTGTAGTAAATCTGGCCCTAGATCTGTATTTGTACACAATATGATTTTTCTATACTTTCATTCATGAACGATGCATTAAATTGATTAAATATTACAGTAGAGATGTGTTGGATCCAACTTGAAGTTGATTTGAGATTTTTATTTTAAATAAATGCATTTCCTTTGAACTTTCTATTCATTAAAGAATCCTGAAAAAATGTATCGCAAATGTTTCCACACAAATATTAAGCAGCATAGCTGATAATAGGAAATCTTTCATGAGCACCAAATTAGTATATTAGAATGATATCTGAAGGATCATGTGAAACCAAACTTTTGTAGTTTGGTAGTGTATATATGTTACATCAACTTTTGTTAAATGCACTTTTGTTAACCTATAGCTACAGCCTAGCCAGCATGAAAGCATGCAAACTGCATCTGAATTAAATACAGTAATATGCAAAATGTGATTTAATTACTGAATCTGATGGATTTTGGAATGTTTTTGACAGGTGTCACTCACAGTGATTGGATGCTTTGATTTCTCCTTTTGTTTGTACTGTTTAAAGTTGAGCAATTCTCAACTTTATTGCGCTTTCTGCTTTCTCAACTCCACGGTCAATACCACAATTCCTCTTGCACGCATTCTGCTCGGCGCTAATAAGGGATGATTTGAAAACACAAACACCCACTCATTTCTGCTCATTCATGCTAGTGAACACATGGCTAGACATACAGTTTTAAGCTAATAAAAGGCAGATTTTCTAGCAGCCTTTAATGAAGCATTATGACACATCTCAGTCATAGTACATGTTGACAGGCACATAATGCTAGCAAGAGAATTACCATACATTATTTATGCAATAACAGTTTGTGCGTGTCTGTGTAGGCGTATTGTGCGAGGCCAGACTGTGGCAAGTGTAAAGGTTCACGACCCAATTAAATGTCACAGCCAGTTCGAGACCTGGGGTCAAAATGACACTGGCTGCCCAGAACCGATCTTTGCTGGGAATCCCCCAATGGTATCTCCAAATATAATCTCAATCTCAAATACATCTAGCATTTCATCAATCATTTTGATGGCATCTCAACATGTACTTCCTCTTACAGACATGGAAGTGGGTGGTTGGCCCCATGTTTCTATATGTATGTGAGAGACTGGTGCGTTTTTATCGCTCGCAGCAGAAAGTGGTTCTCACCAAGGTTAGTCAGTCAAGCTGTTTGAATAGCAACCAATAGATCTCTTCCTCTCTTACCGTATTGTGTCACTTTACAGGTAGTGATGCACCCATCCAAGACTCTTGAGCTGCAGATGAAGAAGAAGGGCTTTAAGATGGAGGTCGGTCAGTATGTTTTCATGCAGTGCCCGTCCATCTCTCAGCTAGAGTGGCATCCCTTTACCTTGACCTCTGCCCCAGAGGAAGACCACTTTAGCGTGCATATCCGAATTGTAGGGGACTGGACACAAGCGCTTTATACAGCCTGTGGAGGAGACAAAACCGTGGTGCTAGATGCTTGGACACTACCGAAGTAAGATTAAAGTGACAGATGAGGAATTTGTCCAAAAATTAACATTCTGTCAGTATTTACTCACCTTTATGTTGCTCCAAACCCCATTGGCTTCCATTGTATGGACAAGAACATTCTTTAAAGGAGATCTATTATGCCCCTTTTTACAATATGTAATAAAAGTCTCAGCTCAGCTCAGTTTAAGTTTCAGCTCAAAATACCTCACAGATAATTTATTATATCTTTTTGAAAATGCCTATTTTGAGTGGAAGCAGAAACACGCTGTTTTTGTGCATGTCTCTTTAAATGCAAATGAGCTGCTGCTCCCCACCCCCTAAAAAACATCTGTTTGGTTTTGATTATCATGTCTATCGCACTGAAATCATGCGTTTTAAACCATATTATTTTAAACTTCTTATATATGGTCTTCTGAAGCATGCGCACAGAAAGCGACTGTCACACGGCATGTGAGAACTAAATTAAATTCTCTTTCATGTCTTATGGCGCTTAAACTGACAGATACTCACAAGTTTATGTTTAAAACAAACGAGTTACAAAAACAGTCGGTTATGTCTGTGAAGGTAAACAGCTGGGAAAGAAATCGCATGTTTATATTAGGTCTGTGTGGCAGCAGCGTAATATACAGTAAGTAAATCAATAAATCCACTGCTTTCTTGTCTCCTCTAAGGTTGGGACTGTAAATAGTGTTCTGTGCTCGTCAGTGCAGCCGAAGACAAAACAGTTAGCATGCTTTGCTCGAACTTTTGCCTTGGCGTAAAACCTGAAACACCGTTGTCGCTTGCGAAAACACAATGGCGGCGTCGTGGATGGAAGCTTGCAGATTAAGAAGCGGTAATATTATAATAAGATCACCTTTCTATGTCACAGGAGGAGCAAAATCTGAGCGGCTTGTTTTTTCATAAGCTTCCAGAGAAAGGCTTACCAAAAAAAATTTACTTTGTTAATCTTTTTCACTTTTCCTGAGTTACTAGATGCACCGGGGACCTGATTATAGCACTTAAACATACAAAAAGTCAGATTTTCATGATATGTCACCTTTAAAACACATTTTTCTGCAGAAGAAAAAAGTCATACAGGTTTGGAATGACATAAGGGTGAATAAATGATGAAAAAAATGTTTGTCTTTTTGATGTCAGGTTCATATCTTGAATAACACAGATGTAGTGCTTTTAATAGTGCTAAAAAGTCTCACTTGTAAAATGGGAAAATACATGTGTAAAAAAGGGGATGTGGGCATACAATCACCGTTGAGAAAAAAGAGAAGTGCTGGCAGACCAGGTTTCTGTTTGAGAAGATGGTAGGCAATATGTTGATTTCAACATGACTGAATTTTTCTTGCTAATTCTCCTTATGTATTTCTTAATCTCTTCTTCCTACAGTAGAGAACTAAAAGAATACAAATACTAACAACACAATGCTCAGTTATTTGTACAGTTTGCCATGCATAATGTCTGGTTTTCTCGGTGTAGGGTGGCTGTGGATGGGCCGTTTGGGACGGCCAGTGAGGATGTCTTTCGTTATGAAGTTGTGATGCTTGTGGGTGCCGGTATTGGTGTGACACCTTTCGCTTCTGTTCTGAAGTCTGTGTGGTACAAACACGTCCAGGAGAACAAAAACGTCTTCACCAAAAAGGTGATATAGATAACATTTATCGATCGTTTAGCGATTCAGGCTTTGGATGACAGAACGACATCTTCGTTTATTTTGTTGTCTTATTCATTAAAACTCATAAATGTCAGCTTTTAAGGCAAAGCACTACAGGCGAATATGGTAAAAATTGTAAGTACTAGATATCACCATACTTCTACAGTTGATTAATCGCAGTACATTAATAAAATTGACATGTATTAGCCTACACGTTTTAAGAATTGATTTGCAATTGAGGCATAATCTAATTAAATATGTACTAATTTGTTTACATTTCCAGAACAGAAGTGTAAACACTGGAAATTTTTGGTTTTATTTTGTTGACATATTAGAGTTAAAGGTTTTTACAAAGGGGATTTTGAACATCTCTTTTCATTACTCTGTATAAAAGTGAAGTTGAAGTGGAGCTTTATAGCTCAGTGCATGAGAAAAAACTCATTTAGAGGAAACGACCATTAAAGATGTGTATTGTAATTTAACTCTACAGATGGAAATAGATAAGGTGTAATAAAATAAACACTTAAATGTGTATTTTGGATGTTTTCTTTCCACTAGTCTGAAAGAAGTCAAGTTATGGTAGCAAAATAGACGTGAAACTCAATCAAAAAACAAGGGTTTTGTTTGTTACTAATGTAATGTTCTGACCCTTGACCTCTGCAGATCTATTTCTATTGGCTGTGTCCGGAGACACAGGCTTTCGAATGGTTTGCAGACCTGCTGCAGAGTTTGGAAAGGCAAATGACAGAAAAAGACATGAGGGATTTCCTAAGTTACAACATCTATCTAACGCGCTGGAAAGATGCTGAGGTGGGCAAAAAGACATGCTTGTTTAATGACAAGTCACTGTGAACTATTTAGAACTTCCCTGAAATACAAAAAATACTTTGACACTTATCATTTTGATCACTGTTTAAAGGCGGCCCATCTTAGAGTTCAATATGAGGCGGAGGACGATCCCATTACCGGGCTTAAGCAGAAGACTCGGTATGGTAAACCCAACTGGGACAATGAGTTCAGTGCCATCGCTACCCAACACCCAGGGTACGTAGAGTGTGGTAAATAACAGCAGCGTTAATATCTTAACAGCGTTAGATGTGCATTAATAACTAGTATCATTCCTCTTCTTTCTTTCAGTTCAAAAGTAGGCGTTTTTTTATGTGGTCCTACGGCTTTGGCCACGGCTCTTGGGAAGCAATGCATTTCACACACTGAATCTGGAACTGAGTTTATATTCAACAAAGAAAACTTCTGATGTGCTTCACAAAGTGTGCCAACTCACATGTATCAACCCATGGATACTGATAAACAGGTTTTAAATCAATTTCTACGCCGCAAAAAATTACTTCTTAATGAGTCTTTTGACTTGTTTCATAATTAAAAATATTGAAAAATCCTTAAAGCACAGCATAAGATGTTCAGACTTGTTTGCAAAGATTGTATCTCGAGTGTAAGTAGAATTTGTTTCACTGCACTGGCAGATTTTGTTCAAAAATCTTTCAAAAAAAGGTTTTATTTACTATTACAAATTAAATTCTTATTAAGAATAGTTTTTTTGCAGTGTTTGTCATTTTTATGTTGTATTACTGGTCTAGATATATCATGGTTGTGCATGATGCAGAATTGATTTTTATGTACTGTGTTTTTTTTTTTTTTTTATTGTACTGTATTTTACTGTGAAACCATCCTGCTTTCCAAACCCGCTTCCTCTTTCTTAAGTGGAAGTTAAATAAGCTTACGAAATCTTTAAGTTAAGCAATATGGTGGGCTGATTAATTAAATCATAATGTTACAACACAAGGCACGGCCCTATAAAACAAATACAAGTCAAATACTGAATTGAATAACATGATATAGTGGGTTCCCTTTGAAATTATTTTAACATTTCTATGTGGGATATATAGATGGACTTCAGTTTCATTTATATATATATTTTTTGGGGCAAATTCATTGTGTGCTGGCTGATTTCAAATTTTAAAGAAGGGGAATGGTTTAGTTTCAGTTCCCAAAAATAAAGTTTAACACATAATATGCAATAAAGTGACCTCCTTGCATTGTTTGTAAATTCCCCAACATATTTTGTATGTGGTTCAGAGTTTATATAAATTTGCTGATATGGAAAATGCCTCAAAAGTCTGAAGACTAAAAAAAAAAAAAACATGCTGATATTTTTATTTTTTTTTGGATTGACAAACCCAAATCAGACAACTTTAATAATTAAGCATTAACATATTTGCATTTCATCCTATACAGAGCAAAGGTGCATGTTACCTTTGCAAGTCCAAAAAATCAATTTAAACAAAAATGGCAAACATACAATTTGGTAGACAAGCATTTGCAATACAGTCTAAACTTTGTAGATTAGCCAAAACATGACACAAGCTGAACATGGTTTTAAGCCGGTGTTGAAGCAAAGGACATGATGGATAGAGTGAAGGTGGTTTTTCCCCTCTGTGTATGTAAATGTATCAGCCTTGGTTCCTGCTCATAGCGCAATGGCCACTGCAAACACACTGACGACACAGTACATGGTGCGATTCTCCCACCTGACTGTGCAGCTTCCTGCAAAAACAGACACACACATATTAGAATGAAATCAAATGCACACAGCGCTTCATCTTATTTAGGATATCTGAATTATGTCTGACAAAATCATGTGATACTTAAAAATACAGATTTTTTTTTTTTAAAAGAAAAAAAAATTATATAGTTTATTATAAAGATCTATTATTTATTACAACACATGTTTGGACAACTGACATGAAATTTTAAGCAGTTTTAGTGGTGTCCTGCAGTATTCTATACTTTTTTTTTTTTTTAATTGTTTGACCATTTTTGTAAATTTTTTCTTTATTTTATAAATATTCTACAGGTATCTTTTAGAAAGTTTGTTTCTTATATGGGATAAAAAAATCTAAAAGCTAACTGCAACTCGCACAGCATAAAGAAAAGAATAAAATGGTAAGAAATTAAGTGATTTTTTTAAAAATAAAAATATAATAGCATTTAATAATTTTAAATAATAAAATATTTAAAAAAAAGGAACATATTTAAAAATATGGACATGTAATATTAACTGCATATTCATCATATAAGCAAAATAATGCATGTTCAACATCCAACTAATATGGAATGCATCTAGTTAAACATTATTCAAAAAAATATCAATTAAGTTAGAAGACCAACGTGTCAGTGTGGCTGCATTGCACTAAGACTATGAAAGCACAAAGCAGTTATATAGAATTAAAAGCTTTACCATCAGTGGTAGTGTCCCAGTAACAAGAGTTGGCTGTGTGAAGACCTGCGCCGCTTTTCTGCATCACGGCACAGTTGACTGAAATTCAGACATAATATATACAATCAACAACAGCACTTTTGGCCTTGTGAAAACATGACATAGAGCCTTATAAATATATGATCAGATGTATAGCCTATTAGATATTTGCATACAAGATGAACTCAAATGGAAAAGCTCATACCAATGTACTTGAAGGGTTTCCCCTGTTTGACTAACTGCGTGAGAGTGTGTTCGACTATGCTGGCTGTCCACTGGTTGACTTTGTTCTGGCTGTAGTCCACGCCTCCAATAATACCCTCAATGCACTGACCGATAAACACACACACAGAGACAGAGTTAATGGAGCAGACTTGCACTCAAATAAATAGGCTAGGATTAATCCTGGAGGCATAAGACCAACAACAAAGCAATTCATTCAGTGAGACAGACAACAGATCACATAGGGTTGTTATACGTATGCGTGTTTGGTTTTATAGTGAGTATTACCTCCTTTACAACATTACTTGCTTCATCTGGGCTGAAAGATACCTGAAATGAAAGATTTTAAAAGATAAACACCAACTGTCAAATGGGTTTAATAATGCATAAACATACGCATCCATTAGATCAAAGTGTACACGAAACACGTGTCAGCAAAAAAACCCCTCAAAATACTTATAAAGGTTTATACATACAAAAATGTTGATATTTAACTCATAGTTTGCTTTATGATTCAATATAACGTTATGATTTGGCCACACCCTGAATCATTTTACGTGAAAACATACAACACAATAATGTAAAACATAAATCAGAATGAACTTTTAGTCATCTATATATATGTAAATGATGTAAAGACGTGAAAATATGTACGTTTGTGGATAATAAAGTATTATGTTCCTGTCCGGATGAAGCGGTTAGCAAGCTAGCAGTCTATACGGCTTACCAGTTTTGAAAAGAGTTAGATAATAACCAGTTATACCATGTCAAGCCTTTTATAACACCTACTTCATCTCCAGAATGATACTCCTCCATCTTTTTAGCTCGAAAACCAAAAATCTGGACAACAAACTCAGTTCAGGTGAGTGTAGCTGTTCTCTCACAGAACTAAAGGCTGACGTTAGCAACACAATGACGATAGAGTGCTGCCACCTAGTGGCGCTCCTCCCAATCACCATTACTACAGATTTAAAATTTGTGATTGGACTATCTATCTATCTATCTATCTGACATAAAAAAGGAAAGAAAATTACAATTTTGAGTTGATGTTTATTGTATCAAGTCAAATACAAAGGTTGTGATATGATTCTTACAAAAATGCCTTTGACAAAAATTGATCACATTACCCTGAAACAATACAAGATTTTTATAATATATAAAGTGCACAGGTGCTTTGAGTCTTTCAGCAAATTTAAATAAATAGGTATAAACACACACACGCGTGCGCGCATTTATAATTGTATTTCTAGATATACTGCACATATTTGTAAATTTACTCCCAAGTAATGACTTTGAGAACGTATTTGATAAAAAGTTATACAAATCAGACACTGCAAACATATAAAGGGAAAAACATTATACAATGTAGTACCAACACAAAACCATTATAGCTCACAGCTATATTTAAATGAATCTCCCAAACTTAGTTTTCTATTAAAGGAATAGTTCATTTCCAGAACAAAAATTTACATATAATGTATTCACCCCCTTGTCATCCAAGATGTTCATGTCTTTCTTTCTTCAGTCGTAAAGAAATTATGTTTTTTGAGGAAAACATTTCAGGACTTTTCTCCATATATTTGACTTCTATGGTGCCTGTGAGGTTGAACTTCCAAAATGCAGTTTAAATGCAGCTTCAAAGGGCTCTAAATGATCCCAGCTGAGGAAGAAGGGTCTTATCTAGCGAAACGATCAGTCATTTTGTAAAAAAAATGTACAATTTATATACTTCTTAACTTCAAACATTCCGGTTCATGACAGTTAGGGTATGTCAAACACTGTCCTCCAACTTCAAAATCGCCCTAAATCGTCCTACATCTCTGTTTTACCTTTTTTTTTTTTTATATATAAAGGGTGCTCTTTGCATGTTCACTTTGTAAACACTGGGTCGGTACTTCTGCGGCGATGTATGACGATTTTAAAGATGGAGGAGAAAATGAGATGGGAGTTGTTTGACATACCCTAACTGTTTGGAACTGGACTGCACAGAGCATGCATTTGCATTGAAGAGCTACACAAGACGAGCGTTTGAGTTTAAAAAGTATATACATTTTTATTTTTTTAGAAAATGACCAATCGTTGCGCTAGATAAGACCCTTCTTCCTTTGGCTGGGATCATTTAGAGCCTTTTGAAGCTGCACTGAAACTCCATTTTGGAAGTTCAAACTTGCGGGCACCATAGAAGTCCATTATATGGAGATAATTCCAGAACTGTTTCCCTCAAAAAACGTAATTTCTTTACGACTGAAGAAAGAAAGACATGAACATCTTGGATGACAAGGGGGTGAGTGCATTATCAGTAATTTTTTGTTCTGGAAGTGAACTACTCCTTTAAAGTTAGTTATTTTCTGAGGTCTGCTTTGCAGCACAAGGCACAGTACCATTAACACCAACACCAACAGGATGATGCTTTGTTGAACTGCTGATTCTGCTAATTCCAGTTTTTGTTCTGATCCCTTTTTCATATCAGGAAATTGTTTAAAAGCAGGTGTCAAAGCAGACTGCAAGTGGCTGAATGTGATCGACTGGATGCTGTGGTCTGTGCTTCACTGGTAGAACTCTCTGGCTTTCGAGTCTCTGGGATTTGAGGGGGACCGTCAGCTGCTGGTTTGCCTGATGTGGTGATCTCTGTCTGATTGCCTCTGGTGGAAGCTCTCTTGAAAAGAGAAAGCTGAAAAAGCCAGGTAGGAAAGAGTTCAAACAATGGACAATTTTAATATTAGCTCGTTGTTAGGGTGTTACACAAGATTATGGTTGCTTTCTGGTGTTTATTATAAAGATTAAAAGGTTTTGAGTGATTAAATACCCTGTTCCGGGAACCAAACAGAGTCTTTGGCTTGTCTTCTGTGTTTCCATTCCTCTCTGACGGAGTTTCCTCTTTTATAAGAGTAGCAGGATCAGAATCTTCAGAATTTCAAAACACAAAAAAGAGAAAGATAGAAAAAGCTGCTTATATAATCAATTTGCAGTGCAATTATACTCTTAGAAGATATATATAATATACAGGGTTCCTGCAGGATTTTTAAGCTCAAATTTAAGACATTTTAAGACTTTTTAAGGACCCGCGGGAACCCTGAATATAATATAATATAATATAATATAAAAAGGTTATTGCATGTTCTAACAATTCTGACTTTTTCTTGCAATTGTGAATTATAAACTAGCAATCCTCACTTTTTTTCTTAGAATTCTGAGTTTACATCTAACAATTTTGACTTTTTTCTCTAAAGATACAGAAACAAAAGTTAGAATCGTGAGATGTCAACTCAGAATTGACTTCCGTACATAGATGACCTCAAAACTAACAGTCAGACAGAGACTAAAAACCACAAAACTCATTTTGGTTTTCTTGGGGACTGTATAAGAATAGTGGAAAATGAAATAAGGATGCTGAAAAGTAAAAATCCCTAACCTTTCTTTGGCCCATCGGGGACAGATGCTTCTTTTATAATCTGCTTTTTCTGTAGGAGTAAGAAAACAACATCACACAAGCAAATCAAAGCAATACTGCAGTTGTTTACTGATGTGACACTAAATCATTATGTTCATGCAAAATGAGTCTAAATGGTATGAATGAAGGGTTTCAGGGCACCTGTATGTCTGGCTCTGTAATGCTTTGCTCCTGTTCCTCTGTCTCTTTTCTTTTCTCATCTAGAATATCTTCCTTCTCATCACACTTTTCACCCTCTTCTTCCTCTAGATGCTCTTCCTCGTCTTCTTCTTCATCCTCCTCTTCTTCCTCATCATCTTCTTCTTCATCTAAATGTTCTTCCTCCTCCTCATCCTCTCCCTCTACCTTTCCATTCATCTCATCTGTCCGGAGCTGGAGAAATGGATGGTGGCCATGCAGAGAGTGAGAAACGACACAATCAGTGACTAAACAAGTGACTGTGAAACACGAAAAAAGGGTTAAAGGCACTAGAATGGCAGGAGAGAGTTAATGTGAGTTGAGTGGTCTTTGTGAAATTACTAACTACATGTATAAACACACACACACAAGTACTGTAAGTAGGTACATGTACTAGGGATCTATTTAGGAGGAGCACCTCTAAAGAGATAGTATATAATGAGCGCAGCCTCACCTGTCCGATGAAAGATTTTCAGTACTCAAGTTGGCGGTATCTCAAATGGCTTTCTTTATTTGCATATTTACGAATTAAATGAAAATTTGCTATGTTTCCATCACCTTGTTTTATGCACATTTTGAAGTACTGCATCAGAAACGAGTGATGGAAACAGAAAATTTCGAATAAAAATCCCTTAATTAAGTTTTTACGCTCGCTTGAGGTGGTTTTTGTCTTGTGCGAAAAAGAGTTAATGGGAATAATGGGAGATGGAAACACATTTGACGAATAAATTCCTCCATGTGCATCAAAAGTCATGTGACTTTGCGCTATGAGATGGCGTAACCTGACTAACCAGCGAACCGATCTCGTTTCACAGCATCTTACATGTTGTTATGGTCATTCTTAAATGCCTGAGCAAAGTCTGTTGTCAAAGTATTTCTGTATAATTGCTTCCCAGAAATCTCTTATACGACTGCGTTCCCAAACAGCAGGCATCTGCCACTGAAAGCAAATTTATTGAGTTTTGTTTGCTTGCTCTGAGGTGCAAGTAATTTATTCTATATGAAAATTATTATATTCAGTGGTTTCTCCTACTTTTCTTAGTGATATTTCTGCCAGTTTAATAACGATTTTGACTCACTGGATGGAAACGGTGCTGATTTGCAAATGTTTTATGTGATATTTCAATTTTGCGCGTAAGTTAAATTCGCAACTCTGGATGGAAACCCGGCTAATATGTCATATTCTCAATTCTCAGGCACTACATGATAGCTTTCACTAAACAGTCATGTAGTATGCATGGATTTTTCTTCATTTAATCCATACAGAATTTTGTCTTTATAAAATCCCTGGATAATCTGTTCTTTTGTTAAAATAAAATAAAATAAAATAAAATAAAACTCATAGGTATTAATTCAAAAACATGTAAATAGTTGAAGTAAATAAAGTTTTATTGGTTATTTTATGTAAACAAAAAAAAAAAGTTCAAATAACAAGCACAAGTGCAAAATTTTAACTAAATGCTACTTAATGTTAATTAATCTTTGGGCACAATTTGCCTTTTTTTTCAATTATTTTCTTCCAGTCATAAAGATTACAAGCTGCCATTTTAACATGGTTAGGTATCTGACATAAAGGCTGGTAAAAAAAACAACAACTGGTACATAATTTTGTATTTTTAAGAATTTAAATTCATTAATGGGGTGTTTCAAGGTTACTAACAAATCAAGCACATTTGTTAGTAAAAGAACATGGCTGTCCATTATATAAATCCTAAGGCACATCATGAGGTCTTCACTACTGCCTGGCCATATGATTACTTATAAAAACATCATTTTGTAAAATAAATAAATAAAATAAACAAAAAATGTGAAGTAATACATTTAGTAAGATTGCAGTAGGTGAAATTGCAAGAATAATAGTGATGAAATAAAAAAAGAATAAAATAAAATAAACATGACAAATGCAAAAAACACAAAAGGCAAATATGAAACAGAAAGCTCATAGAAAAAAATAGGGGTTGGGGTTGCTGAATTATTTTAAATTGAGGTATTGAGGTAGAACATCATCCCAAAACTGCTTAGACTCATGGGATTCATCATCTGACTGATCGTTTTGCGCTTGGGCCCGTTTGGCTTTTGACTGCTGTTTTGAAATTTTTACACTTGACTTTGGTTTGGTGGATTCATGTGCTTTTTCGAGTTTTCTTTTGGCCTTTTCTTTTTCCTCTTCCTCTTCATCACTTTCCTCTTGCTCTTCTTCTTGATGGTTCTCCTCTTCTCCCTCCTCATCCTCTGCTTCTTCTGTCTCCTCTCTTTCTTCAGATTCTTCCTCCTCTGCTTCCTCTTCCTCTGCCGCTTTTTCATTTTCTTCCTCCTCATCATTACTTTCTTCTTCTTCTTCTTCTTCCTCTTTACTCTCCTGTTCTTCTTCCTCTTCACTTTCATTCTCTTCCTCTTCTTCATCATTCTCACTCATTGCTTCATCTTCATCACTTTCACCCTCCTCATCCTCTTTACCTCCTTCGCTCTCTTCTTTATCTTCCTCATTCTCCTCCTCGCTCTCCTCATTCTCCTCTTTATCTTCCTCATTCTCCTCCTCGCTCTCCTCATTCTCCTCTTTATCTTCCTCATTCTCCTCCTCACTTTCCTCATTCTCCTCTTTATCTTCCTCACTTTCCTCCTCCTCTGCTTCGTTTTCACTCTCCCCTTCATCTTCAGTCTCATTCTCCTTCTTTTCTGAATCTTCCTCCTCTTCTTCGCTAGTCTTTTCACCGTCTTCATCCTCCTCTGCCTCACTGTCACCTTCCACTTCACTTTCTTCCTCATCCTCACTATCTTTCTCCTCTGACTCCTCATCCTCTTCTTCTTCATCTGACTCTTCCTCTGATCTGTCACTTCTGCTCTCTGTCTTTCCCTCTGATTCTTCTCCACTTTCTTCTTCTTCGTCTTCACTTGTTTTGCTTTCACCCTCATCTTCTCCACTCTCTTCTTCACTTTTTCTACTTATCTCACTTGTTTCCTCTTCCTCATCTTCTAGTCCACGACTCTCCTCTTCCTCAGCTTCACTCTCTACATCCTCAGTTGCCTCACTTTTACTTTTCTCCTCCTCTTCTTCACTTTCCTCATCCTCACTAGAAGCTTTGATTGTCGTATCATCATCAGCCTCAGAATCATCATCATCATCTGCTAGGGTCTTGCTCTCACTTTCCTCTTCTCGGTCATCCACTTCCTCACTCTCTTCCTTACTCTTTACCAATCCCTCACTTTCTTCTTCTCTGTCATCCACTTCCTCACTCTCATCCCTTCTGTTCACCAATTCCTCGCTTTCCTCCTCTTCGTTTTCATCCGATTCCTCTCCTCCTTCCTCCTCACTTTTTCTATATGTTCCGTCCTCAGAATGAGCCTCGGTTTTGGACTCAGTGCTGGTTCTTTCCAAGTCCCCCTCTGAAGTTTTTGCTTCTGCCTTAACGTTGATGGTGACGGTCGTTTTCTTGGTCTCTCTTGTCTCCTCTTGTTCTGAAACCTCAAAAGACTCACTCAGGGATGAAACGTCAGATAGAGTTCTCTGTTTTGAAAGAGGTTTTGTCATTTTTTGGGGTGTAGACTGGGAAAGGAACTGACTGACTGCTGTATCTCCAAGTAAACGAGCTGGACTTCCCATTACCACATCTTGGAGAAAAGAAGTCACCTTGGTGAGAGAATTTTCCTTCATTTGCTCAGATTCTGATGCCGATTCAGATTTGAAGGCAGCTTCTGAGACAATGGTAGGCTCCTTTTTTTTGTCTTCTACTAGCAACTGGCTTTGTTCCGCTTTTGATTTCTTAGTCTTCTTTGTAGAAATTTCTTCTCGGTAAGAGGACTGTTGTGAAGTAGTGGAGACATTTTGTGCTGTCTTTTTACTTTTTGAGTCTTTTTTTGAATCTAACTTTTTGCTCTGTGGGACAAAACCTTTGTTTTCTGTCTTAGCAGTGTCCGTTTCACCTTTCATCTTCTGAGCTTTTGGTAAAATCTCTTTTGAGATCTTCTTACCTGTTGGGTCTTGGTCCTTATGCGTGGTCTGTTCAAGATATTGTTCAACAACAATTATGGGTTTCATTTTTACTTTTTTTTCTTCCCCCACAACCTTTTGAGACTGGCTACTGACTTCCAGTGGACGACCTTTGGGTTTTGTTTTACCTTGGTTTGGTTTTGTACTTCCTTTTGATTTGTGAGCAACCTTCTCGCTTTCAGTCTCTACCTTTGAATGTTCCTCAAGTAACTGTACTTTATTCCCAGCGTCTTTTCCTGTAACTCTATCCCTTGACTTCATCAGCTGTTTGTGTTTGGGCTGGAAAGATTTGGATCCAGCTTTGCTTACGTCCGTCCGCATTCTAGTGTTACTTCCAGCAGCTTGGTGATGTGCAGGCCTTTTATCCTCCAAAGCAATAAGTATATTTTCCTTATCCTGACCATGTCTCTTAGGGCTCTTGTGGGGGGTCCCTGACCCAAGACTGTCCCCGACTACTGAGCTACCACTTGAACTTCTAAGTAACTCAGTCGGAAGAGCTTTGCGAGATAAAAGCTCTGCCTTCTTTCTATAAAGGGCGGGGTCATCTCTTGGCTTCCCCTTCTCCTTACCGTGCTCTTTCACAAGCTTAACATTCTTCTATCCCAGGAAGCAGAGGATAAAAAGAGGGAAAGTGTTAGAGAGAAACGAATGAACATGCAGAGCAGGCTGAACGAGAGCAGAATGAGCTTTAAAGCTGCAAAGCAAATGAGAAGAATAAGTCAATGAAGCGAAAAGAGAGAAAACACAAGCAGAGGTCTAAAAAAGACCTCTCCCCTCAGAGAGCTCCTCAACCTCTGACCATCTAAATTGCAAATTTCTTGAACAGCAACCCAGGTGAGCTCTTACCTTCTCCATAGGAGACAATGTGAGGGTCTTATCGCTAGGGTCCATCTTCATTACATGAGTCTGAAATCAAAAGCACTTTCACATTAGACTTGGAAGCTTTGTCTTTTATATCAATGGTTCTCAACAGGTTTTTCTACGCAACTCAGATTTTACATAATATGGCAACACAAACTACTAAATGAAACCAGTATTTAATGGAGTCTGCATCACTTACTTTTCCCTTTTGAAAGTCCATTTATAATGTTTCAATTCATATATTCAAGATTATACAGTTAGTTGAATTTGCATTTAGTATAGTTTTTTCCTGCCATGACCCTGTCAGAACAGAACTCCAGTTGTAAACACTGTATTACTGTGCCACACTTTTTTACCTTGTGTTTAAAACTGGCAGCGATTTTTTTCATTAAAAAAATAACAATAAACCAAATCATTACATGTCTAATTTTACAAATTTTCTATACAGTATATATATTCTAAAAGCATGCATGCCTCTTTAAGTGATGGTATGCTTTTCCTACCAAGTTTAATAAGTCAGTGGTTTCTCCAAGGTCTTTTACACTCTCGCTATCCTCCACACTGCTTCTGTCTTCGAGAGACTTTTCTCTCTTTCCAAGAACTTCTTCAGAAAGAAAACATAAAACCTGAGCAAGACCCAATAATATACACTACCATTCAAACATTTAGGGTCAGTAGGATTTTTTCAAATGTTTTTGAAAGTAGTATAATAATACTCACCAAGGCTGCATTTAACTGATTAAAATTACAGTAAAAACACTAACATTGTGA
Organism: Tor tambroides; assembly: GCA_021397915.2. Taxonomy (NCBI): domain Eukaryota; kingdom Metazoa; phylum Chordata; class Actinopteri; order Cypriniformes; family Cyprinidae; genus Tor; species Tor tambroides. Next base: position 17,725 of record JAFVLL020029316.1, on the reverse strand, counting down.
AATATTATTACAATTTTAAATAGCATTTTTAAAATGTAATATATTCCTTAATTTTCAGCAGGCTTATCCATTTTAATATGTTAATTTGGTGCTCAAGAAACATTTCTTATTATTATCAATGTTAAAAACAGTTGTGCTGCTTAATGTTTTTTCTGTGAAAACTGTGATACATTTTTGGGATTCTTTAAATAGAAAGTTCAAAAGAACAGCATTTATTTGAAATACAATTCTTTTGCAACAGCGTAACAGTTTTAACAGTGACTTTTTATGAATTTAATGTGTCGTGATGTGTGCTGAATGTGTGCTACATAAAAAAATCATACCGACCCCAAAGTTTTAAACAGAAGTGTACAGTAAATGAATATCAATTTGCACATTTTTAATAAATTAAACCACAGATATGTCCTTTTAATACATTTTTTTAAAAGGCAGTTACTTTTGAGCCTGTTGTGAGGGATCTTTCCCGGTTGTTTACTATGGGATTGATGGATCTGGCTGGGAACAGATAAAGATGCACTCAGCTGATTTCCGCCCAGGGCTGGAAATGTTCGAAACATCTGTCCAAACTGATCTGGTGAACGCTCCTGCAGAAGAAAAGCAACTAATTTTTGATTCCACATTTACCTAATTTATATTGTTTAGATAGTATACTAATTTTGATCCATCAGGATTTACCCACCCGTTCTCTTCGTCTGACTCGAGCCGAAATACTCCTGTTTAGTGTGGTCTGACTGTGCGTGTCCCCCAGTAATTCAGCATAGGACTTCTCTAAGTAGTCTTCTGTGACGTCATCCTCCTCCAGGATCAAATCCTCCGACCCTTCAGGCCTGGGCTTTGCCAACACAAGCATGTGACACCCTCCACAAGTAACCTGAAAAACACACACAATGTTTACAGAGGCCATGAAATCAAAATAGGAGTTTTGTGGCTTATATTGACCTATATGTCACAACAAAACACATTTACATTACCACTCAAAAGTAAGATTTTTTAAATGTTTTGAAAGAGGTCTCTTATGCTCACCAAGGCTGCATTTATTTGATCAATAATACAGTACAAACACTAATATTGTGAAATATTATTACAAATTAAAATAACTCATTTCTATTTTAAAATATAGTAACATTTCATTTATTTCTGTGATGGCAAAGCTGAATTTTCAGCAGCCATTACTCCAGTCTTCAGTGTTACATGATCCTTCAAAAATCATTCAAATATGCTGATTTGATGCTCATGTAACATTTCTTATTATTATCAGTGTTAAAAATTGTTGTACTGCTTAATATTTTTGTGCAAATGGTTATACATTTACAGTATTTTTTGAAGAACAGAAAGTTCAAAAGAACAGCATTCATTTAAAAACAGAAATTGTTTGTAACATTATACATGTCTTTACCGTCATTTTGGATCAAATTAATGTGTCCTTGCTGAATAAGTATTCATTTATTAAAAAAAAAAAACCCTTACTGAACCCAAACTTTTTCAGTCTTTCTCAGCTGGATGTGTAAATTGGACCACAATATTCATGCAAGTCTTCGCAATAAATTAAAATAATCTTTTTTGAGAAATGAATGATAAATTTAACAAGAGAATTAAAGCAAAAAAGCCCTTTGATATTTTCTGTCCCTGTTTTCAGTTTCAAAAGTAAATAAGTCCACAGGGTTATGAAAATGGCATTTGTATATATCTGTAGGTATATATCTGATAGAAATAAAATGTACATGTGATACGTACAGAATGTACATGATAGTCTAGGAATCTTGGACACAGGGTTGGTTTGAACTGGTTGGTGAAGTTCTCTTCTCCAAGCCCCAGCTTTCCATGTCGACCATCACCAAAGGTGTACAAAAGGCCGCTGTCTGCAACCAGCATGTCAGATTTTATATAAACAATCCGAACTGGCATATGTTTTAGAGGAAATTATATCATATCAAATTTATTACAGTGCATAAATAATGTCATCAGGTGGTTTTCTGTGCATGTTTTACCAGTAATCAGCGCTGTATGGTTCTCTCCACACTTCACATGTTTAACTCTGCCCCTCTTGAAATGTTCAACCACTCTGGGTAAACGTGACTCAAATATGAAAGTGCCGTGACCGAGCTGTCCAAACTGACCCAGGCCAAACGAATACACCTCGTGCTCTGCGTTACCAGACATGCATAACATTCAGTCTTCACAAAGATGAAAGACAGAAAAACAAGACGACAAAGCAAAATATGTTCTCCTACCCGTAAGAGCCACTGTGTGCCCTCCTCCACAGGATACCTGTACCACCTTATCAGGGATGCTGGTCACCTGTTGAGGCACTTTATGATTGGCCAGCTTCTCTGTGGACAAGCCCAGCTTCCCACTGTCCTTTTCTCCAAATGTGAACAAGGCCCCATCCACTACAACAAATGAAAAAAGCATCACCTAGCAACAAGCCACCCTTGATGGAAGGTCAAATAATGAACATTTTATGAATTCAGTGCTGCCATACTGAGCTGTATGGATCATGGAGAGGAAGTAGGAAGGTCATCATGAATATTCAAAAAGTGGAGCTTTAAAATGTTTTGGAGGTATTACAATGGAACATTGAATACAGTATAAATGTAGTTCTTAAATCACAGCTCTCATATCAAATATTATTCGTAAAATAATAATTCAGTATTTTATGTCATTAAAATTGTATTAAAATTAATTGAATTTTAACTTTATCTTTTTAATAATATTATGCTTCATTCCAAATTAATGTAATTTAAAATAAGGCATACCATTATTATTGTAACTAGTATTGTATATTATGTATATTTTGTTTGTTTGTTTGTGTTTAACACCATGCCTGTTTCTGACTATTTTCATAGTGAGAATATTGTATGGCTAAGTTATATCAGGTTTTTACAATTTATTTTGAATATTATATTATATTATTATAATTCACTAAAATAAGAGACAAGACTAACATATTAGAGTAAAACTAATTAAACATGATTTAATTCAAATTTAAAATGAAAAAGTTATTATATACGATAACATTACACAATTGTATAATTTATATTTATTTATAGTGTACCATAAACATACTATTTAAATATACTATTTCAAAATACTTTATTATATAATTTTATAATATTTAAATTAGGCCTGTCACAATTAACATGTTTTTTTTTCTTCAGTTAAACACGTTAAAAACATGTAAAAAATATTTACTGCAATATTCCAAAAAACCAAAGCAAAACCAAACTTTTCAAAGCATGTTAAATATTACAAAAATAATAATAATGGCTTAAAATTATGCTGCAACGTGGAATGGCTATAATTAATTTCTAAAACTGAAACTTATTTAGTGAAAAGATGCCATTAAACATGTATTTAAAATCTTTATGTGGTTTCTACATTAATTTGGAGATCCAGTGTGAAATTATGACAACATAATTATATTAATATGCGATTAAATGTGATTAATAACAGAAAAATGTGTGGTTAATTAGTTATTTTTTTTAAATCAATTGACAGCATTAATTTAAATATAATAAAATATTCAAGGTTACATCCAACATGTGAATGTTAAGCAAAAACAACATGAGGTTTGCAGTTGCCATGAGGTAGCAATGGTATACCTACCAGTAACAAAGGCAGAATGATAATATCCACAGGACACCCAGGACACTCGTTTCCCCACAGAAACCTCCCGAGGAGTCAGTGCATTACACTCTTTCCCCAATCCAATCTGGCCCTCTGAGTTATCGCCCCACATATAGAGCCTGCCATCCTCTGAGATGACAGATATTGAGATATTGTCTGTTAATATCTGCTGTTGCATCTTATGTATGTCATATTTGCTCCACATGTTTTTAGGAATAAGCACTGTTGCTGTAGGTTAGATGGAACAGAACTCTTACGCGTCAGGGCAGCAGATGTATTAGAACCAGCAGCAAGCATTTTGACTGGTCCATGTTTGCTGAAGAAGTCCACCAGGTGGAAGGAAGTTCTGTCTTCACAGTCACCGAGACCGAGCTGTCCTTCATTATTCCCTCCAGAGGCATACAGGTTACCACGGGCTGCTCAATAAAGGAAACAACTATTTTAGGTAAGGATAACACTATAAATTTGCAAGCATTTAGCTGCACTCTAAAAAAAAAGGACAATAAGGATAAATCTATGAATTTGCAAGTATTTGGTGTCAAAGAAATTTTGAAAGAAATTCATAATTTTATTCTGTAAGGATGCATTAAATTGATCAAAAGTGACAAATATTTATAATGTTATTTCTATTGTAAATAAATGCAGTTGTTTTGAAGTTTCTATTCATCAAATAATTCTGTAAAAAATGTAATCATGGTTTCCGCAAACAAAAAAAGGGGACATAAATGTTTTCAACACTGATTAACACTGGTTTAGCACCAAATAAATATATTGGAATGATTTCTGAATTCTGACAATGAAGTAATAGAGTAATGGCGACTGAAAATTTAACATGCCATCACATGAATAAATGACATTTTAAAATATATTAAAATAGAAAACAGTTATTTTATATTATAATAATATATCACAACATTCATTTATTTTTTCTTTTTAAAGGTAATGTGTGAATTTTTTTCCATATTAAAAAACATATTCTTAAAACCCTCTTGTTAATTCCCAGAGAGTTCCCCTATGTGGCCCTTTCAAAACACTGCTCTGTTTATTTCAGTGGTTCGCCTTGGTTTGCAGTGTCAACTTCTGGCTGGACTAATGGAATAAGTAAATAAATAAGAATATGTAAATAATTAAGACAAAAGAGAAGGTAGAAGTACTAAACTATTACTGTAGAAAACACATTACACCTTTTTTTAAAAAGGCACTGATGTAGTTTACTCAAAAGCAAAAAGCAACTATTCTCTCATGTTTGCATAAACTTACATGTATAAACAAGTGTGTGAGTTCTTCCACAGGCTGCAAGCTTCACCCGCTCTGATTTTAGGGCTTTAAGAAAACAAATATTACTCAGAGCATGTCAGATACATGTTGAATGCAATTTATTCTTGCTAAACACATTTATACAACCTGAAAAACAAAATTATACATATACACATACATATCTTTTTTATATAATTAATTTTACCAAGTTAATTTGAAGTTAATCTGAAAAACTGTACTTCTCTCTGCTTTCCAGATTAATGTAGATTATGGAACACTCCAGATTGGGATTACACTATTAACCTATGGCTTTGTCTTGAAAAGATCTCATTTTCTTACAGCTACTTACCAACATGTAATTTTGTGTGTCAAATAATACAGTACTGCTGAACAATTCAAAATCACTCATCATTATTATTTGACAAATATCATACCCAAACAGCTAAATGTGAGTGACAGCATTGGAAATGTGTCTGCGTAAGTGATTTATCAGCTGTGGATGGCAGAAAACACTCAGTACTGCTCTCTCTTTGACTGACAGTCTGTCGTACCTTTCACACAAGTGGGTTTATTCACAGTGGTCTTTGTTCCGAGGCCCAGCTGTCCCCAGTTATTGCTGCCAAACATAAACAGCTTCCCATTTTCTAAACACAATAGGAATAGTGGCAGGATGAATGCACAAAATGATGGAATAAGACCAATATCCACCACTAAAATCATAAATCATACCTGTCACCAGTGCTGTGTGCTCATCTCCACAGGAAATTCTCAAAGGTACATCATTTTTTAACCAGAATTTACTAGGGGCATTATCTGCGAATTTACTCTTTCCAAAAGTGAAGACAGCTCCGGATTCTAAAACAAAAATAGAACAATGCAGACAGACAGATTTAATCTCGCCATCTTGGTGTTTTATATTTCAGATGATTGCTGTTATCAAAAACAAGCTGTTTTGTCATAAAGCATATGGTATTACACCATTGCGTTGTAAACAAATAATCACTTATGATTTTTAGTTGAAGTTTCTGAAGTTTCTATATATACATATTCATGAGGTTAAAATTAATTGTTTACTTCATAGAACACACAGTAGAGAGAGAGAGAGAGAGAGAGAGAGAGAGGCGTGACCACATGGCGTGGTTGCCTTGGCGACATGTAGCCACAGGAGTCAATGAAAGAGCGGGACAGAGCGTTCAGTGAATAAAATACAAAACACAAGCAGCAATTTACACTTATAAACCCTAATAAATATAGTATTCGCAGAACATAAAAGCAGTTGAGACATGTTTACATCAGTACATCATTCGCTTCCACTATGTAGCACCGTTATATAGCCTGTAGGCTAATCATAAACAGCCAATAGAGTTAAAGAAACACACGTATCGCAACAGAAAATAACAAACCAGTTTACACTGATCACTAATGCACCACATAATATTTTACCAGGGATCTCATCTTCTGTTTCCCCGGCCATCTCCCACGACTAATCAGCTTATTTACACTGGGCTCTAGGAAGTGTGACCAAGAAGTTTCTACTGTGACAGAATCCATCCGCTTTACATGTTCTTCCGCGTTGAGGTGTCACGTGTTACTCCTCAGCTTCTTTAACTGGTTACTTTAATTTGCCAAACTTTAGACGATATTTCATTGCTTCCAGTTCAAGTTTATGCGTTTAGCGCTTTTCATATATGTAAAGTAAATATTGCCTGTATACCTATGATAAACATTAGTTATATTATTGTTTGTATTGTCTTAAAAAATACTTTTTTAAATGTGTGTGTGTGTGTGTGTGTACCTGTTTTTATATCCCGGTGGGGACTTAAACCTGAATACAAACAGACTCATGGGGACTTGTGTCACAGTGGGGACCTAAATTGAGGTCCCCACGGGTAAACAAGCTTATAAATCACACAGAATTAAGTTTTTTGAAAATCTAAAAATGCAAAAAGTTTCCTGTAAGGGGTAGGTTTAGGTGTAGGAAAGTTGTCTGTAGAAAAGTAGAAAGTAGAAGAAAGTAGAAAAACCATTACACCTATGGAGAGTCCCCACAAGGATAGCAAACCAGACGTGTGTGTGTGTGTGTGTGTGTGTGTGTGCGCGCGCATGCTTTAAATATACTTTTTCAGTCTTTTTAAAAAAAAAATGTGTAAAAAATACATTAACTCAATACATTTTGGTCAATACATTCACAGTCACAGATATTACAGATGGAACTAAATGTGTCTTTATATGAATGATTTAACTCTCTATCTATCATTATCTATCTATCTATCTATCTATCTATCTATCTATCACTTTAATTAAATAAATAAACAATTAAATAAAAAAACTATATTTATTTCATATATATATATATATAATTCATTATATGAATTTAATATGTAATTAAATTATTATATAAATTAAATTAATTTTTTTTATATTTAATATACTATATTATTTTGTAATATTCAATATGTAATATTCAATCTCACTAACAACAGCAACACAATTTTCTGTATCTGTAATAAATTAAACAACAGCAATAACAACAACAACAACAACAACAACAATAATAATAATAACAATAATAATAATACATAGTCATTCAAAAAGATAAAGTAAGTCTAATTTTACACAACGCCATCATTTGCAAAACATTTGTAGTGCCTTCGAATGGCCTTCACCGTAGTTTGCATATTACAGTGGAGTGGCTAGACAGCGAAGAATCTCTAAATAAACGCCTCTTCCGGTTCAGTCTGTAAACAGTGATCTCATCCTTAATCTTGCGCCGTTTTCCTTTAGTAGAATCTCCCAGCATGTGCGGTGCGCCGTCTCCACAGAAATGACCGTGAAAGCAAGTGTTTATTTTTTCGTGTCCTTACGATCCGCCCGTTCTTTTGACATAATTATGAGTAGCTGGGGATCTTTGAGTTAGCTTGGAGCATGCTAGCATGCTTATTAGCCTGTAAAAGGGGCAAACAAGCAGCTGCCTGGTGCAAGCTCTGTTAAAGCTGCTTTAAAGTGTTTTTCACTGGGTTTTCTGCTTGGAGAATAATGGAAGGCGTGCTTTACAAATGGACAAACTATATGACAGGTAAGAGTGAATGGCACTGATAAACTATATAAACATATAGACACTTGAGCTGCAGTCAGACAGCCTTGCAAGTAGCACAATATTTGTCTCATGATGTCTGTATATTGACAGAGTTGCTGATGTGTGCAACTTTTTGCTTTGTGTTGTATTACTTTTTGCATGGCTTTTTTTCTAAAATACTCCTTGCTTTCGGAATGTCCATGTTAAGTGAGAGTAATATAGCTCATATGTCAAACTTCCCGTCGTGGTGTCATGTGATGTTACGAGCCTTCAAGTTCAAAAAGTGTAGAAGTTGCATTTTGTATGCGTTTTGTCATCTGATAGTACTTTGTTTTATGACAGGATGGCAGCCAAGGTGGTTTGTATTGGACAATGGCATTATTTCATACTATGATTCACAAGATGACGTGTGCAAAGGTAGCAAAGGCAGTATTAAGATGTCAGTATGTGAAATTAAAGGTGAGATTTGAGATTGAGTATCTTATCTGCAAAATCTTCCTTCCATCCTTACGAGAAATTAAACTGGTTATTCTTATGTCATTTTTAACTTCCTCGTATTTGCTCCAGTTCACCCAACTGACAACACGCGCCTGGAGCTGATCATACCAGGGGAGCAGCATTTTTACGTGAAGGCAGTAAATGCAGCGGAGAGGCAGAAGTGGCTGGTGGCTCTGGGAAGCTCCAAAGCTGGACTCATTGACACTAGAACCAAAAAAGAGAGGGGTGGGCTTATCTTAACATTTTGTTCTCTGTTCATATCCTTGTTTTTTTTATTTTTTATTGTTCTCTATTGCCTTCTCGTTATAGCACAAGACTCAACACACAGTAAAATATTTGGTTACACTTTAAAATACCACTATTTTCATAAATGTTATTGATCTCCACAGATGTTCAATATACAATTATTAGTTTTAATTAAAAACAAAAAGTTGAATTTGGAATGTTATTTATTCCTTATTAATAGTAATAACAAAAAATATTTTATTTTTCATTTTTAATTATAGTACTAAATAGAACAATGTTTAAATAATAGCAATAATAAATATTAGTAATATTGTTAACTAAATAATCATTGCTAACAAAAAATACACATTTTTATTTATTATGATTAAAATAGAAAAATAATATCTATTTATAAAATAATATCTTGAGCATTATTTATCTTGATATTTTCTTAACATGTATGTACACACACAAGTAAAAAAAAAATAAAAAAAATTAAATGTGAAAATATATATTTAAAGGCATAGTTCACTCAAAAATGAAAATTCTGTCATTAATTACTCACCCTCATGTTGTTTCAAACCCATAAGACCTTCGTTCATCTTCAGAACACAAATTAAGATATTTGATGAAATTCAAGAGCTTTCTGACCCTGCATAGCCAGCAATACAACTGAAACATTCAAGGCTGAGAAAAGTAGTAAGGACATCGATAACATAGTCCATCATGAGAGTACCACGTGTGACGCACAACAAATTCTGACACGGAAGAGAAGAAATTGTTGAATAAAGTTATTTTTGTTTTCTTTGTGTACAAAAAGTATTCTCGTAGCTTCATAAAATTAAGTTTGAACCACTGATGTTACATGGACTATTATAACAATGTCCTTACTGTCTTTCTGGGCCTTGAATGTGTCAATTGCGTTTCTGTCTAGGCAGGGTCAGAAAGCTCTCAGATTTCATCAAAAATATCTTAATTTGTGTTTTGAAGATGAACAAAGGTCTTACGGGTTTGGGACGACATGAGGGTGAGTAATTAATGACAGAATTTTCATTTTTGGTTGAACTATCCCTTTGAATAAATCATATTTAATATTGTATTATCAGTATGTTTTTAGAATAGAATGATAAGATGATAAAGACAATAATATGTACCCAGATGTAATAATATGAATGCTATATATTCATGTCAGAGACAAAATTCATGTTTCCTAGTTGTGCATTAGTAATCTTGACTGCTAAGCAATATCAAGGCCCATTAACAGCATTTTCTCTCCTAATGGGTTTTTGCAGAGTTAACAGAAACCACAGAATCCCTGAAAACCAAGATGTCAGAGTTGCGTCTGTACTGTGACTTACTCATGCAGCAAGTGCACACTATTCAGGAGTCAGTGGAACAGGAAGGAGAGTCGACGGTGGCCAGCACTGAGGTTAGCTGTTTTTCATTCAAACCACAGTGATCATTGCAATTATTGCAGTTGGGTGGGTGTGATATAAAAAGGTTATCATCATAGAAATCAACTCTTTTAAACCGAATCGTCGTATTTTCTGCTGTTTTTTTCCCCAGACGAGGAACGAGGCGTCCTCATTACTGAGTGCCACCTGTGAAACCTTCATCAAAACACTGGAAGAATGTATGAAAATCGCCAATTCCAAGTTCAAGACTGATATGTTGCAATCCAGTCCGTCTGATTCCATAATGTCCCCTGTGTCCCCCTCTCCCGTCCAAATGTCTCGGGTAAAGACACAAGCATAAATCACATACAATTTTCTATTTTTATTAATAGTTCCTATTTCTTTTAGTCTGTATGGCATTTTTTATGGCAAGTTATTTGGGTGAATTTTACAAAGACATGCCCCAAAATCAATGAACAAATAAAAATCTTATATTTTACATAAAGGATATGTAGCTTGTTTTTGACTCTTTACATTATGCATTATTTTCATGACAATTAAATTAATGAATCAAATAATGAAGTACATTTTCACCCCAAATTCTGAAATAATTAAAATCTTAAATCATTTTTTTCACATTATTGTAATGAGAATATTTTTTGCATCAGATTAATGAGAATTAGGGGGAAATATCCACAAAAAAAACAAAAGAGCCTCTTCTTCTTTATGTATAATGTACTGTTTTTTTTGTTGTTGTTGTTTTTTGACTTTGTGGAGAAATATGACTTATTCTTTGCTCACTCAATAATAGTAAAATGTAAATATCATTTTATTATTACTTATATAAAGTACTATTATAGTATTTATCAGTATTTTGAATTAGCTTTTATTTTTATATTTTCAGTTTTCATTTTAGTTTTAGTACTTCACTTTAAACTTTATTTCAATGAATTGTCAAGGCAATGTTTCTTTTTTTTTGTTTTTTCATCTATTTTTTTATTTTATTTTAGCTGTATTTCAACAAATCATTTTAATATTTTTCGTTTTCGTTAACAATAACACCACTGGTCTGGCACGTGATTGTTCATTTAATTTAAATGTAACCCCCCTTTTTTTGTTCTTTTTTTTTTTGCTTATTGTATAGATGAAGCGCTCAATCAGCCATCCTGGCACCTATAATTATGAAAGGTACAAAATGTTTACACAACACACAGACTTCTTGTTTTTGGTCCAGACAGCTTACGCTGTTATTTTCTGAGTGCCTATAAATACAGGTGCTGTTTTCCTTCAAGGTCGAGCTTGCCAAAAGAGAGCATGGCGTTGCAGAAGTCCTCCCAGAGGCGGACACGGACATGCTCTGATACAGAAGCTCACAGCGACAGAGGGGCCGAGGAGACAGAGCGTGAGTCACACACACACACACACACTTGTATCTGACGCTGTGCCCACACACAGATCAAATTCCTGAGTCACCTAAACGCTTAGTTTGCACCAAACGTTGTTGCTTGAGCCATCACTGAATCTTGAAGGAGTGAATATTGTTGTGGCCCTAATAATGGATTCCAGCATAAAAAAAGTGATCCCTGCGCCTCTTGTGCTTTTCACAGGCTTGATGTTCCACAGAGCCAACATTAATGGTGACTCCACTCCAAGTATCCCAGAAGAGGTTGGAACGAGCACAAAGTTCCTGTCGGAAACTGACACTCCGGAATCTGACCTTTCCCTCTGAACCACGCAAAACGGCTTATGAGATGGGGAATAAAAGGAAAACTCGTACTGCTATGCAGTCAAAGATTGCAGCATTATATACAGTAGATGGATTTTACAAAGTATTGTTGTATTTCCTGATGAAGAAGAATTTGGAGGCACTTTATAAAAACAGATTATGAAGAAAACAGTAGTCTGATTTGAATGTTTATACTCTTCCAGGTATTTTAAGATATTCATTTGCCTTGATGCTAAGATGTTTTTCCTCTTTTGTCATAAATAATTATTGCTGTATCCCTTCAGTGAAGAGTTGAAGATGTTTGTACTGGATTTCTAATGTGTCGTGCTGTTGCCTTTGTTAAATGGGAACCTTGATGAAAAGGTTTTTGTTGCTGTGCCAAGGGGTTGTGCATACGTGCTGACATTAACATTGACAGTTTTTTTTTTTTTTTTTTATTCACTCGGCATGCAGTGTTGTTCATTAGTTGATGCTGCAGAATACATTTATTTATTTTTGTATGTCACTAGAATTTTCCCCCAAAATTATTTTTGACTTAATTAATTCTTCGCATGGAGGAATTTGATCCTTTAATTATTGTAATGTTTGGAAAAAATGATTAAAAAGCTTTAGCAAGATAATTATTTCTTTTATCTCCAAAAATCTAAGTGGGTTTCATAAGTAGGGGGGTGTTTTTTTTTAAATATTAATCTCTGTAATCATGTTTTATCGACAGAGGCAAAGAGAGAATTAATAATACAAATGAAACACTTTCATGCAGTCCATGACGACTTGACTTTTTTACTCACCAGCATTCAGTGTTGTTTACGAATTCATGATGCAAAAAGCACATTTACATATTTATTTCTGTGTAACTAGCATTTCCTCCAGAAAGTGGTTAAATCACTGTAATTTATTACTACTTTTATCTCTCGTAGGTTTCGTAAGTATGAGTTACTGTTTTTTTTTTCATCGTGGTAGGGAGAATTAATAATACAAATGAAACATTTTCATGCAGTCATATTTTTATTTGAGAGAAAAACAGATTGCGTGTTGTTGGGCACAGTGAATAATTAGTTCCCATGTTACCTAACAGACCGCAGATGACCACAAATGAAAATATACAGCAACCATATGTTTATCTACCTCTGGTCATCTGTGTTTGCCATCTGATTTCCACATGAAAACAGTCCATAATAAGTGATTAATTTCTCCAGAGGGAGATTAGCTTTCTCTGGGGGTGGTTCTACTGCTGGCCATCACCAGCGGGCAACAGGCAGGTGTAAATGAAGCCGGGCTGCACGAGGAGCACTGGGAATCGGCGTAGAGACTTGCCTTTCCCAGCTGACAAATCTGTGTCCACAAAGAAGAAATCCTCTACTGTTTCTTGGAGAGCTGGGAAAAACAGTCATTAAACACTGCACAGAGCACATGGTACTGCGAGTTTTAGATTACAGTTGTTGATTTGTGTTACTGGCCCTTTGAATGGCAGGCTTGAAATTCAATCTTCTTAAAATTGGGTTTAATTCAGTGATGTTGGACTAAAGTATCGAGCAGAACTTGGTACTAATGCTGTCTGAATGAAGACCATTGTGTAGATGTTTGAAGTCAGTGGGGCTTTCGTATGCTGGCGTTACATCGAACTGAATTAAACAATTGGGGGAGATTTTGCCTGTGCAGAGAGATGGTGATGATGTGCGATTTTTCTGGTTTTCAACTTCTTCCTTTTTCTCTTCCTCTTTCTGCCCACCGTCTGTGTCTTCAGGACTTACTTCTGCGCAAATGATAGTTTAAACAAAATCATATGTGACTAAATATTAAGCAGCACAACTGCTTTTAACATTGTTACTAATAAGAATGTCCCTTGAGCACCAAATCAACATATTAGAATGATTTTTGAAGGATCATGTGACACTGAAGACTGGAGTAATGGCTGCTCAAAATTCAGCTTTTCCATCACAGGAATAAATTGCATTTCAAAATATATTAAATAGAATACCGTTATTTTAATTTGTAATAATATAGCACAATACTACAATATTTTTCTGTATTTTTTTTATCAAATAAATGCAGCTTTGGTGAGCATAAAAGGCAAAACAAAACTGTTACTGAGGAGGAGAAAATATGTTTTTATCAGTTTTGACATGGAAAGAGTTTTCTCACCCTTTTGGGCGTCCGTTACGTCCTGCGGGTCTTCCTGGTACACGCACGTCTCTCCATCGACCAAGCCCATGATTTGCTCGTCGCTTTTTTGGAGGTTCTTCAGCAGGAAGTATGTTTGCATCAGGCCTTTGCCTTTCACCTCGATCTCACCCCTCTCAGCAATCTCAAAGATTCCTTTGTCCTTTAACACACTGTGGACAGGAAGTGATGAGTTCTGTTCAGTGCTTTTCTTAGATCTGGATTTAGCTCAAGTATGTCAGTGGCCTCACCCACATAACTTATCAAGACCCCACATGACTCTTATGCTCACCAAGACTGCATTTAATTAACAGAAATACAGGAATACTGTGAAATATAATTACAATTTAAATGTAATTTATTCCTGTGATGGCTGAATTTTCAGCAGCCATTACTTCAGTCTTCAGTGTCACATGATTCTTCAGAAATCATTCTAATATGCTGATCAAGAAACATTTCTTCTTATTATCAGTGTTGAAACTATATATATGCCAACCATACATTTTTCAGGATTGTTTAATGAATAAGAAGTTCAAAAGAACATCATTTATGTGAAATAGAAATCTTTTGTACTATAATAAATGTACATTTAGGCCATGTGACAAAACAATTCGAAAACTAGTGTTCACCTGTATGTGAATGGGCTCAGGTGTATGTGATCAGGAACTCCGTGGCTCTCCATCCGAGAAGCTGTATTGACCGTGTCTCCAAACAAGCAATAGCGTGGCATCTTCTCACCTACAACACCAGCCAAAACTGGACCGGTGTGCAGGCCTACTCTGATCTAGATGGACAATAAACCAATTCATTTGGCAAATCATATGATACAAGAGCACACAAAGCTTATATTTACATAGAACCAACTATATAAACACACACATACCTGTATGGGCTGTCCTGTGATAGGGCTGGTAACTTCTCTCGCAGCAATTCTCATACCGAGGGCAAAGTTTGCCACCCGCTCCGCATGAGTGTCTGTAGGAATGGGCACACCTCCAACCACCATGTAAGCATCACCTATAGTCTCCACCTGTTTTGAGACAATATCATTTTCCACTTTGATTACTTGCAAGTGAATAATTGTGAAGTTTATCCTCATAATTTCCAACTTCATGAATAGTACTGTGCAAAAGTTTTAGGTATTTTCACCAGCTAAAAAATATTTTTTAAGTCAGTTATTTCTATCTTTTGCTGTAACATGTTAGTAGGAAATCTCAGTTTACATTTCAGAACATTCATTTTGCCATTAATTGTAATAATCCAGTGAGATTTTTGTTTGCACAAAGAGTCTGACAACAGCCAGTGCTCCACACAAAGTCTCCAAGATGCTTCAAGAGACATACCCGCAAAGCTACACCTGGTGCACCTAGGGCAAAAGCTGCTTTAAACGCAAATGATGGTCACACCAAATGTTGATTTAATTTAGTTGATAGAAGTTAATTGATAAAGAAAATCTATTTGTGACATTATTTTTGAAAGCATCCTCATTTTACAGCATTTTTACACAAGTACCTAAAACTTTTAACAGTACTGTAACTGTAGCTTGGCAGGTAAGTTTCTTGAAGCATCTTGGAGACGTTGCCACGGTTCTTCTGCATTTAGTCTGTCTCGGTTTGTTCTGTTTCTTCATGTCATTCCAGACAGACTGATGATGCTGAGATCAGATCTCTGTGGAGCACTGGCTGTTGTCAGACTCCTTGTGCAAACAAAAATGTATAGATAATGTATTCTGAATACTTTTTAGATTACTTTTAGATTACTTTTTTATTTAACTTGCTTAAAACTTACAATTAAACATACCATACTGATATAAAAAAGCAAAGAGAAAGAAAATATATTCCATTTTTAAAGTAATCCATAAAAAGTATATAATCCACAAAAAGTAACCGTAATCTGAGTATGACATTATAAAATGTAATATACTTTAATTATGAGTACTTGATTTTTGGAATCTGATTACATGTAATCAGTTACTACCCAGCTCTGTATATACTTATATATTACATTCATATAATGAATTATATATATATATATATATTTTTATTTAATTAGATAGATAGATAGATAGATAGATAGATAGATACATACCTTATAGACACTGTGGATGTTTGTAAGTCGATCAAATCTGGAGTACATGGCATTGAGCATGTTGACTATTTGAATAGGTTCGCAGGCTGCACAGATGTTAGTGAATGTGACCACATCACTAAAAAGAATGGTGCACACTTTGAACTCACCTGAAAGAGTAGAAGAAAGATTATGATCCATGTAAAGCATGAAAAATCACAAATATAACAATATTCTTTTGGGAGTTCCTCTGGTTTCATCACCTGCCTCTACTCTTTTGCCCTCTTTAAGCTGGTTGGCAACGTGTGTCGGTAGCATGGCATAAAGAAGCTTTTCTGATTTCTGCTTTTCAATCTCTAAGTTGCGTGAGAGGATTCTCAATTCCTCCTTCTTCCTTTCTAGCTGATTAGACAGCTCGATCTCCGCCAGCCTCTGCTGGTTGAGCAGGATTAGATCTCGCGTGGTGTCATGCTGGGCAATGTCGGCCAGATGGAGACCCCTCTCTTCAAGTTCCTGGAGGCTTCGCAGCTTAGGAGAGCACAGATAGATCATGCAGTTGAGTGACTCCATCCACATCATCTGTCCTAAAACACACACACACACACACTTGCACATTAATCATCAAATGATATGCGACATACAAAATTATGTGAAACAGATATATGCATAATTGCTGAAATTAAATGAAGACATTTCAGAATCAGCACAAAAGAACTTGATTAAACCAGAATGCGCCCATGCAGATAATCACAAAATGGCACGAATATCAAGTGTAATCTGTATGGATAAAATACCTCTCAGTTTGAGTGTGGACTGGTTTTGATGGATCTCTGGTAACATTTCCCTCCTGGTTTTCAGCACAAATTGGCTGTTGATGAACTTTTTGATGCTCTGGATGTTGAAGATGACCTCTGGGTGAACAATGGTAAAGTACTCATCCAGACGGATACCTGCGGTCTGCAGTCCGGGAACAAACTTCTGGATGTTGACACCTGTTTGCTTCACCACCAGCTAAAAAGACATGAAACTGTTAAAAAGGTTCAAAAAGACTGATTTTGATGAACTTTAACATTTGACATTTGTTAATGAAAAGAAATACAGAGTTATATTTACTTACATCTTGATCAAAAACAATGTGAAAGGGAAAAGCATTACAAAAGGCTTGTTCTTCAATCCAAAGTCTTTTTGGGTAGCTGGGAGTGAATGATTGTCGCAGATTGCCTTAATAAAAAAAGACACCAATGTAAAACCCATTTACTCAGATAATTTTGAATAATATGCCAAAATATAGGTAAGGTAGAGTGGGTTTTCAAGTTATTAGATTTTTAACAAAACTTAAATTTGTATCAAAGGTATCAAACTTAAATTTACCCCATGTGTGGGGTAAAATGCCCCCCAGTCTGACAAAGCAATTTGCTTTAAACATTTACAGCAAAATCAGAGTACAGGCAGTTTTAGCTTAAAATTTAAAAGAATATAATCAATAATTATGAATTACAAAATTATAATAGCCTATTTGAAACATTTTGTTCGTTGATGCTAACTGGCTAGCTAATTAGCTACCTGATGCTAACTTGAGGTCATTTTTAAATATATAATGCAAATATTTTTATTCAACCAACTAGTTAGAATACATTTGATGGAAAAACAAAGGATTTGATGTTCAGAACAGAATAACTACAGTAATATCCCATT
>JAFVLL020029315.1:0-22866 GCA_021397915.2 Tor tambroides | reverse complement strand
GTAGTTCTCTTATTTAACCCTTTTTTAATACACTACAAATATATGTGGGATTATTAGCAGAAATCATACCATGTGTCATACTTGCGGGGACAGTCGTATGCTTGGAAATAATATTTCATGTCTTCCATTGCATTCGTTATTTATAATGCGCCAGCCACCCAATAGCAATAGCTTAAGCTTTGTGCTTTTAATATAAAACGAAGTCTCAGCTTTCAAAATCAGTTTCATAGCGAAACACAAATTATGTGTCTTACAATAATGTGATTTTCAAGCTCTTTAATGTGGCGTAACAGATCGCTGTATTTATGTGAATCAATTCATTAAATTATTGTGAAAATTCCGCCACCTACTCCGCAAAAACGTCTGTGGCGTCCAAACGTTCATTCCTCAAATAGCCTGTTTAATTAAACAGCAATAAAACATTCTAAAGGTTGAAGTGGACTCAAATTTGTTAACATAAGTTATATTGTTGTCTTTTCTGCTGTAAACGTTAAGTAACTATTCACAAACTGTTTTATTCATGGTATAATACTGTAAATGAGGACATAATATTTAACGTCTTCCATTCATTATTTGTAGCGCGCCAGCCAACCAGTAATCGCAACTATTTTGTGCTTTGTTGCTTTTACACACAGCTCAGCTTTCAAATTCTATCAGTTTTATAACGAAATACAAATTATAAATGTGTTTTTGCTCTTTATTTCAAGTTTACAGCAAGATAAGTGAAGGAACATCATAAGGCATAACAAAAAAATCAGTTTAGCCTAATTTATAATGAAAATAATGTCTCGTCGTTCGTTATTGTAATCAGGAAGATGATTGACTCACATGCCGCTTGACAAACACATTATTGCAATATAGCCTATATTGTTTGTATTTCGCTATAAAACTGACATAATTTGAAAGCTGACACTTTGGAATATCTCCCGGTGCTCCCAATCCGGGCCATTTGCATGCGCAAAAGGCTAGAATAGCCTATCTCAAAATATTATAACTATAGGCCTAATCTTTATTCTCGAAACATTTCGACTTTATTCTCGAAATATTACGACTTTAATATCGTAATCCTAGATTTTTTGTTTGTTTATTTTTAACAAGGCACTAAAACGCCGTCGTAGAATGTAACTCTACACCCTTGCCTCATTTACTATACGTGGATTAGCAAATTAGCCCCGCCTCCACTCAGTCACACACCAGCCAGCCAGGGCCTCCTGATCCACTAACTGAACCGTAGTAAACGCCATACAGTGGCTAGTGAAAATATTAGTGTAATTAAGCCATGTATGTTTGAACCAGAAATAAGCTGTTATGCTCAGCGTAAGCAAGGAGACTGATGGCTAACTTCGTGAGGTAACATTATCTGTTTGCGCTGGTTAGTACACAGATAATGACTGATAAAACTATGTTTTTACTAGCGGACAACTACAGTGGATACTGTGACATTCTTTAAATTTACCTACTTGATGTTGTGTCCTCAAAATGCCTTGACGTTTGTGATTCCAGTTCACACCCGCGAGCAAACGCGTGACGTGCGGATGTCAATGCGGGAGAGGTGGGTCTAACTCCGGGCTACTTTCACACTGTTTACCGCGGGTTATTAATAAAGTTAGCGGTTCTAAATACAAATAAATAAGTGGTAACAGCACGCGACATCATGAAAATATGGGAAATATTAACAGTTAGCGAAACATCTACAGAAAAATATAACTGTTACCGGATTAACCTGGCTGCCTTCTCACTAGCAGCACAGTTAATGATATGCTAAGGATAGGATCCCTTGACGTGATTGGTTATTGAAATTTGAGACGTAGCAAAAAAAGGGCTGTTTCAAACCACATTTCTGTGACTGCCACTGGGAAACTACAGATTTAAGGAGAAAATACTCAGCGATGGTGTTGATAAATGGATTGGCACATGGTTTCTCTAAAAGCATATTAAAAACACCACATAGACAAATAAACAACATAAAGTTGATTTTCACCACAGGGGGACTTTAATGATTATAAGCTGGACAGGAAGTGGCCAAATCAACAAATATGGCAAAACAATCTTGTATATGAGACATGAGGAATGGCATGAATGTGGAGTCGGATTGATCCTGAACAAAAGAGCAATGACAGCAGTGGTCAATTGGAAACCCATCAGCGACTGGATCATTATGGCCTGATTTACTCATGGACATGACAGTCGTGCAAGCCTATGAACTAACAGACAGTGCAGACGATGCAGTGAAAGATGAGTTCTATGAACAACTCCAAGAATCACGACTTGATTTTTCTGATCGAGGACTTCAATGCCCAACTGGGCGGCAGCCAACAAGGAATCGAAAGTGTGCTAGGAGCCCATTTGTCCTTCGATCATTTCAACGACAATGGTAAAGGGCTAGTGACATTCTGTGAACCTAACAGGCTGTGTGTCGGAAACATATTTCCAACATCGATGAATCCATAAGGGGCCATGGTTGTCATCAGACAGGCAAACCCTCAACAAGATTGAATTCATCTGCATTAGCCAGAAGTAAAGGTTGTCCCAGTGTGAAGCCAGGGCATACTAGGCAGCGGACTTTGGATTGGACCACTTTCTATTCAGGGTGCAAATGAAGCTCAAGCTCAGTCTATACAAAACAGAGTATTCACAATGGAAAAGCTCAAGAACCATCCCTAAAATAATCACTTTTAATTACTTTTTGACAGAAAGGTCTACTGGCATCATTTAATATATTATTTCATCATACATGAAATGTAAATCATTAATATGTTTAGGATTCTTATAGTTAATATTATCACGCATAATAGCCTCAGTTGAGATAGCTGTGTTACTTAAACGCTTCTCTGTTGATAGTTTATATCGGCAAAGGTCATTTGCTGTAAGACTTGCCCACTCCAACTTTCCACAATTCTCATGATTATCATAATTGCTCAACTCAGGTAAACTTTCAACATTTAACATAATAAAAACAGGTATATATGGTCAAGATCAAAAACACCACCAAAGACATCATTGGGAGATGCCTATGACGCTAAAAGGAGAAGTGGATCTGCAGGGCTGAAAACCAGCTAGGACTTTACATTTCAGTCACTTTCTCTCATCGCTGAGTCTTCCTCAAAGCTGGTTTCTTCTTCTGCTTTGGTGTATTTGAATGCTGTCACCATATTGCTCCCATTGTCTTTTATTACAGTAAGGATCCTGCTCTTTCATACATTTGTCAACACATGACTTGACTGTGCAGTGTGTGGGTGTGCTACTTGTTCAAGGACTAACAACATGTGGGTTTATTTTGTTCAACACACAAGTAGCATGCACTTATATAGCAAGTAATGAAGCTGTCAGTCCTTTTTTTTGTCCACAGTCAATGCCAGTAGATACTCTCCAGGCAGCAGACGAGTTGTTAGAGTTGTTGCAGAGTTGTTTCCTTTTCTTTCATTGGCATCAAATACTCTCAGCTCCTTCAGTCTAGAATGCATGGCTGTGGGAAGAAAGATGACCAGGGAAAATGTTCAATGTTTAAACAACTTCTGTCAGAGCGAGTGGCAATGTAAAGTTGCTACTACTTACATGTTTCAATTTCAAATGATAAGCCATATTTAATGCCGATGAATGATAGGCGAACGTTTGGATTTCCTGCCCGATATACTGTAATTACCTCAAGGCCCAGCTGTTAATGATCTTTCCATCACGGACACTGATAATTTTTGACTGACTAATAAAATTTTAGTCGACTAACGTTTAGTTGACCATTAGGGAGGCAGCCCTACCTCTTTTTGATTTTATATTTAATCTTCATTACATTTGTCAATTAGATTTGCTTATTTTACTTTTCTTTGGAAGAGTTGGAACAAAGTCCTCATCTTCAGTTGTTTAGAGTGGTAATCCTGTGCGCCCCAATCCATTTCGCTATGGCTTCCTCCTTGGTCTGTTGTTCTTCAGAACCTTCAAGACACCCTGGTGCCCCTGAATTACTTCAGTTTCCAGTTGATGGTTACAACTTTAAACTTCAAATCGTTTTTGAGCCCAACTACATTCAACGGTACCACTTAGAGAGCCTTACGGTGTTGAGGGAGATCTCTGCTGCTATTGAGGCAGAAACGACTGTAGTTAAGTCAGGACCTCTTAAGTCAAAAAGAAAACCATAGACAAGTTTGCTGTCCTCGCAACTATGTTGCTCTGAAGAAGCTAGACAGCTAGCTAACAAATACACACAAAGCAGTTTATTCTTTCCAGAATGTTTACTTTTGTGATTGCTCGTTTCCTTTTCATTTGTAAAACAAATAAACAAGAAATGAAATTACAAATTGTACATTAATTCCTTCGATATACATATTAATATGAACACGTACAGTTGGCATGTGTGTATACATGTGATGGACATCTTGCTCCCATTATCATAGATTACAATCTTCACCTTTTTAAGAAGGAACATTGTCTTAGCACATAACACTCTTACAGACTGATTAAAAATAGTCAATAACTTACAAGTATATCTTTCTCCAATGTAATGACCGTTTGTGAGCTGAACTGAAACCGTTGCTGCACGTTGCCTGTTTCTGAACTAAATAAACACTGCATATATACAGAGGAGTAATAAAACTGCAATACTGAAAATAGCTGTAGTTGTCAGCCATACACCATGGCCAGACAATGGGCAGAACAACAAGCCTTTAAGTCAACTTTTATTGGCATGTTTACTAAATTTACATTTGGTGGTATGGCTCTGTTCCAAGTTCCTTGTCCTTTTCATGAGCTCCATGAAAGCCAAGACAGGGAAACAGCAGCCACTTCAGGGGCAACCCTCCTATTTTAAGAATAGGAGAGTAGCACAAAAACCCCTGGAACAGAGCATGCAACAATGAGAACAGAATGACATTAAGTAAACACAAGTTACAGGAGGAGATGGGTTGCAAGTAGAGGTCTGCATTCCCGCGGCTGTCCCACAGGAACTGCGGGACCCGACCAGATTTCTTGCGACGCAGGATTAAATTCCCGAATAAAACGTGGTAGCGGTCGGTAACTCTGGTGCAATTTGAACAGGAGCGGGCAGTCTAACAATATCCCGTTCCCGATGTCCCGCAGACAGAACAGGCAGGTTGTTCATGAGTGACAGAGCAGAATAAAGATGGAGCAAAGTGTGGATGCGCTGTCCTTGAAGAACGTTCAACTCGGTTGTGTTTATATTTTGCTTAGCCTATAATTTTAAATGACAGATGTCGAATTTATTTATCTCTGCGACACTTTTCCTAGGCTACTGTGTTTACAGCAAAAGGTTAAACGAATTTACTATATTGACAAGACGAATAAAATTATAATAGGCCATTTTTGTACAACCTACTTTTTTTTTTTTTTTCCTCTCTGCTACACTTGTTCCTATTGTGTTGTAAATGTTAAACGAATTGTATCCTGACAAGACAAATAAAAATAAGGAATACAATTTTTGTACATGATTTTTATTTTCTGTGACACTTTTTTTTCCTACTGTGTTGGCAGCAAAATGTTAAATGAATTTTATGTCTTACAAAATTCTGTTACGACCCATGGCTCAAGGGAAGCAACAGAGGACACAGGTGAAACCAAAATGTTGACTCAATATTATTTATTTATTTAAAGACTGGAGTCACATAAGAATAATAAAGAAACCATAAAGAAACAACTATGAATTGGAAAACGTCAGTAATGTCAGAGTGTAATGTAAAATGCATGGATGCAAGGGAATGTAGTGTACTGTAGTGTTGAGGTGCAAAAGCAAAAACCAACCAAACCAAAAATCCCAAAACCAAAGCCACCCTCTGGCTCAAGCGGAGGCCTCTTTTAAACGAAGCGTCTGATAGAGAACAGGTGTTTCAAATGGCTGCCAATCAAAGTAATTTGTGGGCTCAGCGGCAATTCCACGAACAAACGACAGGGGTCGTCACACCCCTCCCCATACGACAGGGACTCCCACAAAGATCCCTGTAATGGAATATCAAAAATCAGCCAAACATCATACCTGTATCAGAACCAAAGACAGCTCCTACAAAACTCCAAAAGACGACACCCAAATTAGCACAAAATCATGGCTACATTATACGTCCGGAACACGAGACAGCGCATCGGCTACCACATTGTCCAAACCTCGAACGTGTCGAATATCCAGGCAGAATGACTGTAAAAACAAAGACCACCGAATCAGCCGCTGATTCGGACACTGTAAAGAATTCAAAAAGGTCAATGGATTATGATCCGTGTATATCACAATAGGGGCACTTGAATTTAAATACACGGCAAAATGCTGTAATGCCCAAATAAGGGCCAACGCTTCCTTTTCAACCACAGAGTAATGACGCTGATATGAAGTAAACTTTCTTGGAAAAAAAAAACTAACTGGATGATCCACTCCATCATCATCACACTGCTGAAGGACCGCTCCAGCTCCCACATTGCTGGCATCAACGTGCAGCGTAAAGGACTTATCAAAGGACGGAGCCCGAAGCACAGGCTCCGAACACAACAGAGACTTAACATTTTTAAAAGCCGCCTCACAACTAGGAGACCAAATAAACTTTACCTTGCCCTTCAACAGATCTGTAAGGGGTGCGACTACAGTAGAGAAATTACGACAAAAAGATCGGTAGTACCCTACCAGTCCTAAGAACCTCATAAGTTCTTTCTTGGTTGTGGGAAAAGGAAAGTTCTGGATAGCTTGGACCTTTGCATGCACTGGTCGCACTTCCCCACTCCCCACTACCTTCCCAAGATACGTCACCGACGCCTTGGCAAACTCACATTTTCCTAAGTTTACCGTAAGCTGAGCTTCAGACAAACGTCCTAACACGGCGTATAAGAAGGAAAAAAGTCAACATCAGGTTCTTTATTCTCAACAGACTGACTTTTCTCAACCTGCCCTGATGCCACGAGAACTGTGGGCTTAACATATGAACCCTGTGCAAGACGTTTAGATTTATTTTTAAGAACAAAACAGTCTGCCTTCCAATGTCCTCTCTCATGACAGTAATTGCATATTTTATCTCGATCAAACTTCCCCGTGAAAACACGACTACCTTTAGGCGAAGACTTTACAGGCACAGCAATTTGCATCTCATGAGCACGCCAATCAGAAAAAACAGTTTTGTGCGTCAATACAAAATCGTCTGCCAACACAGCTGCTTCCTCGGGCGTTTTAACGTTATGCTCACCAATGTATGTCGCAACTCGACCTGGAATTGAATTTTTAAGTTGCTCTAAAATCATTAAGTGACCTAAATCATCTAGTGTTTTAACACCTACTGCTGTACACCAACGATTAAAATGTTTCCTTAGGTCACGCACAAATTCTAAATGAGTCTGCAACTCTTCCTTTTTCTGTAATCGAAAACGCTGTCTATACGCTTCAGGAACGCATTCATATAATTTTAAAACTGCAGCCTTAACTCTGTCATAATCCTTACAATCATCAAGTGACAATGAAGAAAAAGCAACTTGCGCTTTCCCAATTAAAACACACTGTAACAGCGCAACACGATTCTCATCTGACCAGTTTCTTAATTCCGCCACACGTTCAAAAAGAGTGAAAAAAGTGTCAGGATCTTCTTCATTAAATTTCGGAACAAGTTTTAAACTTGAAACGAGTGAAAAAGACATACCTTGTTCTTCCGTACAGTTAGAAAATTTACCCTCCTTCATCACATTCAATTTGAGAGCTTCTAATTCCAACTTTGCTTTTTCCAACTCGATCTTGCCCTGTTCAGAACGATGTTTCAATTTCTCATGCTCCATCTGTAAAAGCAATAATTCCTTTTGTTGTTCAAATGACAGATTAGTCTGCAACGAAGACACAACCGATACGGACTCTTCCATTTTCAAAATGCCTTTTTCAATCAAATTCGTCCTTAAAATAACTTTAATATTTTCTTTAAGTCTCTTATCAGAAATTACAATTTCATATCGATCCGCAATTTTTAATAACTGTTCTTTTGTACATTTTTCCAAAAGGTTACAAGAGGGCGAATTAACGAAATCAATATCAGCCATGAAAACAATCGCCAAAATCAATTATAAAGTGCAATTAAATAAGAATTTTTCCCTCTACCTACATATCAAACAACTACCTACCTCAGCCCTAGTCTTCATGCGATTACTTGTGGGGGGTACTTACGCACTATAGCCCGCTGGGTGAAAAACGCAACTGGTAAAACCAGCGACGCCTTCAACACCACGGATGTGCTCCCGAGATAAATACTACTACCCACGTTCACCGCAACACTACAGAAAAACAACAAACTCGACACGTCTCAAAAGAAACTTGCCGCTATGCCTAACAGGGAAAATCTCATTCAAACAACATTGCACAACATAATTACTTACCACCTGGCGACTTCCCATGGCGACTAATTTACTTCGGCACAAACTAATTCACGTGCGTCTCAAATTATCAAACAATATTCAAAATCAAACGCAACACAAATTAAACAAATACGGACGAGCCCCCAATTTGTTACGACCCATGGCTCAAGGGAAGCAACAAACAGAGGACACACGTGAAACCAAAATGTTGACTCAAAATATTATTTATTTAAGGACTGGAGTCACATAAGAATAATAAAGAAACCATAAAAAAACAACTATAAATTGGAAAACGTCAGTAATGTCAGAGTGTAATGTAAAATGCATGGATGCAAGGGAATGTAGTGTACTGTAGTGTTGAGGTGCAAAAGCAAAAACCAACCAAACCAAAAATCCCAAAACCAAAGCCACCCTCTGGCTCAAGCGGAGGCCTCTTTTAAACGAAGCGTCTGATAGAGAACAGGTGTTTCAAATGGCTGCCAATCAAAGTAATTTGTGGGCTCAGCGGCAATTCCACGAACAAACGACAGGGGTCGTCACAATTCATTTAACATTTTGCTGTCAATAAAAGACTCTTGACAAGACAAATAAAATAACAAATACAATTTTGTGCATACTACACTTGTTAGCCTATCTCTCTTTCTTTCAGTAGCGGAAATTTAAATGTGTGATTCTGGAAACGAGATCTAAATTTAGCGGGAACGGTTGGGTCAGGAATAAATTATTCAAAGCGGACAGCGGGTGAACAAAGAGTAAATATATTGCGGGAGCGGGACTTAAAAAACAGTCCCGCGCAGACCTCTAGTTGCAAGCAGCGTACAGAGGAAGCAGCAAAGCAAGCAGACAGAAGCCGCGAACCCTCTGGTGCTCTTCGGTCACTTTTGACCGAAAAATTTTCTGTTTTGAAATTTTAAAAATCACAGCTTCATCGGAATGGCATGAAACTTGGTGACTTTTATGGCATTTGGAACATGTGAACACAAAAAAAAAATTGAGGGCATGATTCGAGCAGGCTAAGTGGTCGTAAAACTCACACTCACACGGTCAAAAATGACGGACCATAAGAAATGAATGGGAAATCAACAAAAACACAAACATTCAGAAAACTTTTGCGTGTACAATCTACAAATCTGCCACAATGCAGAAAAAAGTACACAGCAATGACGGGGTGAAACTCTAAAATATCAAGAGTGCAAAACCAACACATCCACTCACACACACACACACGCGTACACACACACTTATACACACACACCTATGAACTGGTGTGACTGTAACAGCAAATATGTAAAATAAAAACAATAATTCAACTACACTGCAGTAAAAAAGTGGACAGCAAGGAAGGGTTTACACTTTAAAACATCAAGAGTGGAAAACAGACACATCCACTCACACACACTCTCACAGACACACACTCACAGACATACACACACACACATACACAAATATACCAGTGGCGTTCCGTCCATATAAGCTGCTAATGCGTCGCATACCCAGGCCATCTGAGAGAATGAGTTCACGGGCTAATTAATATAAACATGATTATAAATTGATCCCTTGTCATTTGAGATGTGACTTAAAGCTAATAAAGTGTTGGGAACATGTATGTAAAATTATTTATTTGAAAACAACGGTAATTTTCTGTAAATCTACATCAGTGACGGAAGCTTCCGGGTAAGCGGATTCTCCACAGCTTTGGCGCCTCCGCTCTGTCGCTATGACTCGTCAGGATTGTAGCATGTTCTCAGAGTTTTGCTGGTATGCGGCTGATTTCATGCGCGAGGTAAGCTGTCTGCGAAACGCTCGCCCAAGAGGAAAAATGTGCCTTTGCTGCCAGATCTCTATTGCCGAAAATTACATTTTATTTGATGCAAAACTAACTCAAATAAATCGTATGAAAAAAAACCCCATCATAACTGTACATTTTCATGATTTCTCAAGCAAAGCAAATTTTGAAAGTCCACTAAAAACATATCTGGTGGTCATAGACAATGTTGAAGACGTTATTGTCAACATGCCTAAGTAGTAAATAAAAAAACAAAGGTTTATAAAAATGTATATAAAATGTTAAATAATAACAATCAGGAAAAAAAAGGAAACATACCTTTGTTTTCCGTATACTTGTGTCGCTTACAGTATAAGTCCTTCTCTGATTTTATTGTTGTTTGCAATGATACTTGGCAATATTTTAAAGATATTACTATTATTAATTATTATTATTTGGTATTTTGCATGGTCTATTATTGGAGAAGTGTCACCTGGGTGGGAGTTTTAACTCCTATTCACTGGGAATAAAAAATAAATGAATAAATAATATTAAAAAAAAAAATCATTCAGTCGATACAGACATATTGGGGGGGGTTAATCTTATGCTGCCTTCTCGCCATGTCGTAATTACCGTAATTCCGAGATGGTAATATGTAACATTTTACTCATAGCTTTCCATGTTCTCGGACTCAGAGGTAGCGTCAAAATGAACCTGGCGGCAGTCACGTGGTACAGCTGTCACTGGTCCAAGTCGTAACTCTCAGAAAATACGAGTTTACAAGTTGTAATTACGAGTTCAGGAGCACGTGAGGGCTTTGGCGTTGATAGTGCTGCCATAGAAACAGTTTCCATAGTTTGCCATAGTTCATTTTGGCGCTACTTAGGCGCTACCTCTGAGTCCGAGAACATGGAAAGCTATGAAATGCAAATGTCACGTGTTGTCATCTCGGAATTACGACATGGCGTGAAGACAGCATTAGCACTCAGCATACCGGTTCAAAAAGTCACCACTCGCCACTGAAATATACACAATCAAATGAATTGTTATGGCTATACCCATATACCCAAAACGAGTCAGAAAACTGAAATCAGATCAGACCCAGAAGAATTAAGCTCTGATAAAACATTCCTGGTAATTTTTGTTACATTTTTATATAATTTTAATGTTTTGTGTAACAAAATGCTTTCTCTGTGTTCAGGTTTGACTGTAGTAATAATAATTCAAAAACTGATGCTTCAAATCAACATTTCAAAAAAAAAAAAAAAATTAACCTTTACAAAAAGCTGCCTTTGAGAATGTCTAAATATATATCAAAACCCACAGCTTAATAAAAATAAGTATTTATGTCTAAAAACAATTAGAGAATTTATAGGCCTTTTTATAGAGATATATAGGAATCTAGTGGCTAAACCAAGGAATTGCAGATGTTTTTCTTATTTTACTCCCACCAGATGGCACTAATCAGGCTTCAAAAATTGGATTTTAAAGGCATTGACTCTATTTTAACATGAAATACTGCATTAATTGAAAGTAATATAAAAATATATATTTTTAAAAACTTGTATTATTTTAAATGGGAAGAAATTGATCATAATTATTGCATGAATATTAATTAGTACCATGAAATTATCTCAAAACACAAAATAAAAAATATTATAGAATAAAAATATGTTAAATGGATTTTATTGGGTGGAAAAAAAGTAAAATTTTAGGTGTCCGGTCACTTTTGACCATGAAGATCACAAGTGTGACTCCCAAATAAGGAGCACCAGAGGGTTTAAGTAAGGCGCCCTGTTTGAGATTTGCCAATTGAGAGCTTAGGAGTCGGATCAGCTGATAGGGGCCGGGTTTGAATTTCTCCAATCAGCTAATAGCGGAGCTTTACTGCGAGGCCTGGCTGAACTAACGCAGAATGCTTGATTTAAAATGCCAGCTGTGGACTCAGGTACACAAACCCTGAATTACAGCCAGCAGATTCTGTGAAATATGCCATGTCTGCAGGGAGACGTCTGCCAAAATCCTTAGCACCTCGCATTCTGAGAGTAACACTCTCAGACAGCTACTATGAAAAGAGGGCTGGACCTGGAACCTGACATACTGAAGTTTTGTTTAGATTTTTGTGATGTCTCTGTGACACAGTGTGGGATCATCATCCACCCTGATGCACCTGAACTCGCAGCTAGTCTTCAACCCAAGAGAAACACCACCCTTGGACTGGCTGAGGTAAACCTGAGGTTTATCAAGTTGAACACCTGAGCATGGTTAAAGGCCATGTCTGCCTTATGAAGTGCCACAAGTATTATCATCAGGGTCAAGGCCAGCTGGTCTTAAGCAGACTTCAGTGGTGTAATTTCATTACAGATACCCACATTGACTTTGCAGTTGAAAGAATCTTCAGAGATCATCAACTCAATGAGATGGTTATTTTTTTATCATAACATCTACATGGATATTGTATTAAGCTGAGGAAGAATTTTAAAATGTAAAATGTGAAAAATTTAATCCAGAATCTTAAATACACAAGAATTACATAGAGTACTATGTAATCAGACTCAAGAATTACAGTCACTCTATACTGTGCCAAACACACCTTATTGTAGTAAAGAATTAGGCTCCTCCAAGAAACGTCTTGAAGAAGAGGAAACCCTTCAGACTGGTTTATCCCCTTTGGTATCAACAGGTCCCTCATTGTTTGACATTAGGTAACAGTTTACCCACAGTACAGTTTGGATATAAATGCGATAACCCCACATGGGGTGATGCCATTTAGGCTTTTAAAGGTGGTGTGATTTTTATAGTTGGAAAAAGTTTCAGACTGTAGTAAGAGGAAGGATGCTGTTTCACAATGGATCTCAGTGCAGACTATTATCACTCTTGCATGGAGGGCAGTGGAGCTTGAACTTGGCCTGCCCTTGTTCTCTTTTCATCCACAATGGCTGCGAGCCAAGAACCTGGTAAAGGTCGCTTGTCCATTTTAAGATGATGCTACTAACAGTAGACGAGCGGACCTCAAAAATGGACGACAGTGTTTCTCCTGAATCCCAGCTGCAACACGACAGAGAAAAATTAATAATTCATCAATGAGTAGAAGCTTTCATTGAGGGTTAGGTGTCTTTAGTGCTGTTTGCTGTGCCTTTGTTCTGTGTGTACCAGTGCAAAAGCCTTGTAGCAGAGGGGTAAACCGATTCAAAAACACAAGACCACCTTTGAACTGAATCTTGTGTAGTAACAAAAGTCTTCATTTGTGACACATAACTTGAAAATCAGTGGTTGCTGGATTTCAAGTTCTAGTGACAAAACTTGAAGCCCCAACTCTTGAATTCTCAATGCAGCACCATCCAGTTTACCTTAAGAGGAAGAAAAAGCTGTAGAGTCGGAAAAACTGTAAAAGTTGTAGAGGTTCTCAATCATCCAGCTCATTATCATGTCTTGCGGTATTATTCAGAGTTACTGGGCTTCCTGTAAAAAGGCTTGAAAATCATTGTAGATCTACAAGTGCTTCGTCCTCTTCCTCTACCACCTCTTCATCTTCCTCCCTGTAAAGACAGCTATTACTATTTATTACTGCACAGCACTTTTGTGGAGCAAAGAGAAGACTACTGCTGGATTGGTGAATAGCCTGAAAGCTCAGCTTCCACCTCCTGATTGTGTGGTCCACAACACTATGTGCGATACAGTGATCCTCACTGAACTCTGTGTCCCTGTTATTATCAGGATTAGCTACAGTGGTGAAGAAATATGGCCTCAGTGAGTAGCCAGTGTCCATGTCCTGGTGAATTTTGTGCCTCTTGACCCACAGATGAATTGGTGAACATGAAGGAGTTGTGTGTGCATCCAGACCACCTTGCCACAATGTCTGTAATCAAACTCTTATGGTCACAGATCACCAAGACCATCCACAGATGGTGCAAGAATCATGACCAAGGTAAAATCAATCACTTTGATGACTTGTGATATGTGATGATGTGTTAAAAAATACTGTTGTACTTCTGTCATGTCCTGTCTTGATGCTGGAAATTGAATGTGTTCATCAGCAAGTGAAAGCAATGCATTGGTAACCGCTCATACAGCTCTTCTTGTACAAGAGGATCTTGTGCTTGCTTCAATCCACATATGACACAATTTTCTAGTCATCAATAAAAGCTTCAATACTTGAAATTCATTTGCTGTATATCCAAAAAAGGATTATATGCAGAGATACTACCCGTCTTTATTATTATAAAGTCATGCAGGACCTTCCTGTGTGTTCACATTCTATTGAAACTTGTCATCTTAATATCGGATTCCTCATATATCAACACACACAAATTCAATCAACCAACCAATAACAGACCAGTTACTCAGTTGGCAATTGACAGGTACTGTATATCCAGATATGTGACCCTGGACCACAAAACCAGTCATAAGGGTCAATTTTTTGAAATTGAGATTTCTACATCATCTGAAAGCTGAATAAATAATCTTTCCATTGATGTATGGTTTGTTAGGATAGGACAATATTTGAAAATCTGGAATCTGAGGGTGCAAAAAAATCTAAATATTGAGAAAATCACCTTTAAAGTTGTTCAAATGAAGTTCTTAGCAATGCATATTACTAATCAAAAATTAAGTTTTGATATATTTACGGTAGGAAATTTACAAAATATCTTCATGGAACATGATCTTAATATCCTAATGATTTTTGGCATAAAAGAAAAATGGATAATTTTGACCCATACAATGTATTTTTGGCTATTGCTACAAATATACCCCAGCGACTTAAGACTGGTTTTGTGCTCCAGGGTCACATATATCTTTCCCAAACCTAAGCATACCCAGGGGGTTTTGATGCTACCTATTGAAGACATTTATAGTCACCAGCCTACTTCGTGGTGGTCTCTGTCTTTCTCTGACCCTCAAGTGAAAAACGCTGTACTGCTGCCATGATTTCCTCTGGAAGTCTAGTAAGGTGTGAACACATGCTGCATCCTAATCACACACTGACCATCCTAAATACTACTCAAAGATATTAGTGTGTCCCAAAATCTAGTATGTTAAATGAGTATTCCAAAGTTACCCAGATGATTTACTGGAAAGTCAAAGTGCAGATACATGCACAAATAACACCTATTATTGCCCACAAACCATTGCACATTAGATGGGGATTCACTTAGAACATGTAATGAACCTTTAGTATACCACCCCTGAAAATATTGCTCCACTGGGGGACCGTACCGCCCCCCCATTGAGAAACACTGGTGTTGTTTTTAGTGTTTGTCTTAAGTTGCATTTTTCTCATCACTGCTGATCTATGCTCAAGCTGAACCACAGAATCATACATAAGCCTCACAATCCACTACATTGATGGTGACTGGAAACTGCAAAGCCAACAAACTTCATATTTTCCAGACAACCACACCGGGTCTGAGGGATGTACTTTCGTGTTGGGGTTTAAAAGAGTCACGTCAAGTATGTATGACAACAGACAGTGGATCAAACATGATTAAAGCACTGCAGCTGAACAACTGGACAAACCTTGGGTGTTTCGGACACAGGCTGCACAGTGCCATTGGTAAGTTTCAAGATTGTAGCCTACATTTATGATGCTCATTATAAAGAAAAAATACAGTGCACATCAGTCATGTAAGATAAATCTCTTCTAATCTGAGCATTCTCATCTAGACATCAGAATCAGATTTACTGCCAAGTACTGTGGGTATACATGTACAAGGAATTTGTCTTGTGTTTTGGTGAGTGAAAATAGGTAAAAAGGAGAACAAAAATATTAAATCAGAAAGAACAATATTAAAATATGTAAATACACACATAAAGAATAGGAAAAATAATAATAAAAAGAGAAAAGTACAGGGGCATAGCCATCATTTCAAAAGTGAGGGGGACAGAAATAGCTAATGTAATAATATTGATTGATGGATTTCTAATTGACAAAAAAAAATATATATATAATTTTTTTTTCTTATCCCTTACTTTTAATTAGCTAATTAGAAATACACTGCTGGACAATAACCAATAATTTGTATTGTTCAATATTTTTGCCTATACTTTCCTAAGGACAATTTTATGGTTGGTTTATAATATATATTTAAAACACTTTTTCCATTTTTATCACAGAATAAGGCAGAAAATATATTTTATATAGTTTCTGTACTGTAATAAATGATGTCAATTAGCACTACATCATTCATATTCTCAATTTATTTATTACTTATTTAATTATTGTCTGTCCCGAATACTAGTGAGAAATTAGCATTAGTGTGTCCCATCTGTAGTATGTTGAAATAAGTATTCCAGAGTTACCTGGATGGTTTGCTGGAAATACAAAATGCAGATTTATGCACAGAATAGCAGCTATTATTGGCCACAAACCATTGCACATTCAATGAGGATTCAGTTAGAACTACAATCATGAACACATCATGAATCTTTAGTATACCACTCCTGAAAATATTGCTCCACTGGGAGACGATACCACCCCCGTTGAGAAACACTGGTGTTTACCAATGCCACCAAACTGAAAAGATGCCTGTGAAAATACACAAGCACAGACCTTCTGGTTGAAATGAACGGATATAAAATATAAAACAGGACCTATCTACAATCAGGAGCTGTGGATAAGAAGTAGAACAACAATGTTATGGGTGCATCCCATAAACAAAAAAAAAGAAAACAGCAAGGAGCTTTCTACCACTTAATCAGAGAAGTACCTTTGGACATTTCTCGCTACAGGAATAGAACAAGTACTGCTCAGATGGAAACAGTCCTCTCCTTCACAGGTCTTGACCTGCAGAAACAGATCACCAATTACAGGGAGGCTATCGAACCTAAAGGCTGGCTGTCACATTGTAGGTCAACAAAAGGTAAATATATTTGATACATGCAGGTAGAAGATTTTGGGAGATCTAGAGATGGTGGCACCTACAAAAATTCAGTTCTTGGCAGAGAGATGGAAAACATCAGCCTTAATGTGGCTCCAGCAAAGTGTCTGCCAGGTACTGAAAACCTAGTAGAGGTTCATGTGTTCGTAGCAGCAGAATCCAGGAAATAATGGCATTGTCGTATACACAAGGAGTAATTTATACAAATGTACATTTATGCATCACATTATCTATATAAAGCATATTTTATACATTATGGGCCAGTTTTGCTAGCAGATTGCGGAGGAAAGAGCATTTGAAGTACTAATGGCTGAACAGTCAAAGAGGACACTTTCAGAATATAATCTGGTCTAGGGTGCAGAATAACTTTGACCAGGTCCAGGGGCCAAAGTCCATACAGATGAGGCTAATGAAAGGGCCAGCAAGTCTCTTATGGCTCATTTCCACTGAGCGGTGTGGTACAGTACAGTACGATACGCAATTGTTTCCACAGAAGTTGTGAATGGTACCAAAATAGCGAACCGTACCGTACCCTTTTTTGGACCCTTTCGTAAGGGTACCTAGCACAATAGTACTGTACCTACAGGGTGGTGCTAGACTCACTGCAGAACGCTGATTGATTTACAGAGAATCATCACTTGCGCGTGCTACAAGGGGAAGGACAACACAGGAAGCACCATTATTAAATACACAGCTGAAACACGATACCGTAATAATACAATACTAGCGTGCAGCAATGAACCATGGTCGACCCGGGAGGTGCAGACCTTCCTGGCTATCATTGATGAAGACAGAGCCCTTACCAAAGAGTAGTATACTTCAAGTTTATTTTATTAAGTATACTTAAGTAAAGTTCAAGTATATTTTTATGTATACTTTATGTAGTAAGTATACAAATATCAGTGTACTAGTAGTATACTTGTAAGTGTACTATATAAGTGTATTTCCTTGGGACTAAATTGGCCCACTTTTATATACTAGAAAGTATACTTTTAAGTATAACAGTAGTAAACTTTGAGTACACAACTAGTTTACATCAATGTTTTTAGCTTGTACTGAAACTATACTAAATGTGAACTTATACTGATACTTCACTAATTAAATACTTGTAGTAGCATTTTTAACACATTTTGAAGTATAGTCTCAGTAAACTACTAGCTTAGTAGTTTTATACTGAAAGTATACTCGTAAGTTTTTTTTTAAGTGAACTTTACATCATACTTTAAGTATACTATTATGTCCCTATTTAGGTGTTAATTTGCATATTTTGTATGAATATCTGAACATACAAAACATCAAAAGAAAGAACAGAGTATCTGCTTGTAAACAAAAACATTTTATTCTAGCTTCATGCATTCTTTTTTTAAACACTTGAATATGGGTAAGTTTCGTAAATAAAAAATAAAGAAATAAACAACATTTTGAACAAAAAGCTGAAAAAAGACTATGAATTAGATTCAGAATGATAATCAAAATGTAGATGGAGTCAATCAACACCCCAAAGCTTCACTATTCCCTCTTCATTGGTCGACATTTTATTCCTTAACGTTACACAGTTTTGATGCTGTTTAATGTCTGATGATTGTGTCAGATTACATGTGGAAGCATAGGTTGTTTGAGATTCTTCTTCACTTGTGTTTTTTTTTTTTTGGAAATTCTGTACAGAAGATGTGTACTAGTGCCCCCTACCATATAACAATGAAAACAGATTCTAGGAGCACAAGTATAGCTCAAATAAATTTAGACTTTTTCTAAGTAAAAGTCAAGTATACTTAAATGTCATTTTAAGTATATTTCTGAGAACTACATAAAGCCCATTTCTGAGAAGTACATTAAAAATAGGAAAGTATACTTTTAGTCTACTTTTTGTTTAAAAGAAGTATACCAATAGCACACTTGAATAAACTTCTTTTTCATAAGGGAGTGCAAAGGGAACTCGATGGTATGGTGAGAAACGAAAAGGTTTTTCAGCATGTTTCTGAGAGAATGGATGTCCGAGCAGTGCCGCATTAAATGCAAGAAGCTGCGGAGCAACTACTATAAGGTGAAAGACCACAACAGCCAAAGTGGTATAAAAAGAAAGAACTGGAAGTGGTTCCATATGATGGATGCCAGACCGGCAAATTTGGGAAGAAGTGGCGGAATCGATACGGCCACCTCTCTGCTGGAGTTGATGATGGAGTCTGCTGGTAAGTTGTTGTTATGAAATAAAGTATACAAAAGATCATGGGAATGTTAACTTTCAATGTAAAACTTTAGAGCAAGCCTGTTGTCTGTTGGTTTTTGCTAGCCAGTCAGGCAGCACCCAATTACAGGTATATGCAAGCTAGCAGAATCGATGCCATGTACATAGGGCATGTAGCATAAAGCTAGTTTCCAGCCCTCATCCCTGGTTAGGCTTTTACTTAAAACCAAAACATCCAAATAAAAAACAGAGTCATCACAAGGAACAAAACAAGTACAGGTGTGATGAATGTGTAAAGAAATATCACTTAAGGAAAAGTAGATGTACTGGTTTTAAATATTTTCTTGAGTAAAAGTACAGAAGTATTTCATTTAGTCATTTACATTTACATTTAGTCACTTTTATCCAAAGCGACTTACAAATGAGGACAATAGAAGCAATCAAAACCAACAAAAGAGCAACAACATGCAAGCGCTATGACAAGTCTCGGTTAGCCTAAAGCAGTACACGTAGCAAGGTTTTTTTAAGAAAACAAGTAGATGGAATATAGAAAAAGAAGAAATCTAGTGTTTTTTTTGTTTGTTTTTTTAAAGAAACAAGTAGATAGAATAGGAAAAAAGAAAGCTAGTGTTAGTTTTTCAAGAAAAACAAGCAGTTAGAGAATAAATATGCAATTGATAGAGGGTCAAGTGTGTGTGTGGGTGTTTTTAAATAAAAAGAAGAGAGAAAAAAATTAGAATAGAGAGTGCTAGAGTTAGAGGCTCAAATAAATTTCATTTTATGAACTTATACTAAAAGTAATGCTCAATGAACCTCAATTCATAAATGTTTATGCAATTTAATATTTCAATCCTACTGCACAAAATGGCTATTAAGGACAGATGGGTCTAATGATAGAGCTTATGTGAAAGCTCAGTCTGAAATTATGAAATATCAGAGAGAGAGAGACATGAGAACATGTCCAAATTCTATGGGCCTACACATCTAAACTTTCACAGCAGTGTAGTGGAGTAAAGAGTGCAATATTATGCTTTGTAATGTAGTGAAGTAGGTTTCTCAAAATAGAAAGACTATCATAAAGTACAGATACTTGAAAAATGTACTTAAGTACATTGATGAAGTAGGAAATAGTTACTGTCCATCAATTTAATTAGCTCCCCATTGAGTTTTACTATGTTGTATGTTCTGTATTTGTATCTCAAACTCTATTGTTGCAGTTTGTGTAAGTAACGTGACGTGCAACTTTTCAGTTGAGGATCCTAGCAGCCAGGGAGAAACCACAGAGGGATTTGACGCGAGGTTGTCCACCTCTGAGAGCTTAAGTTCGCCCTCAAGGACATCGACACCCACACCACCAGAATCAGTTCAATCACCTTCGAGTGCACCCTGCCGTATACCCATCGGTAACACATGAAATCAGTAGTGAACTCTGTTTGCACTGTACAATTTTTTGATGGTTAGTAATACAGTATATTCTGGACATTGCAGCATTGTACTAGCTGTCTTCCCTTATACATCTGCATGACTTACTCCAATTACAAAGGTAAAAAAGGCTCTGCTAAACAGCCAACAATCCTGTCTGTTTTGCATTCCAGGCAAGAGGAAAAGGGGGCAGCAGGATGTTGTTGCAGCCCTGGCAGAGATGCAGGCAGCTGATGAAAGGCAGCAGGAGTGGTTGGAGAGGATGGAAGACCGCCGTGACCGGCGCTTTGAAATGATGCTGGAGGATGCTCGTGTGGCAAGGCGACATGAGGTTGAAATCACTCGGCAACACATGAAGCAGACTGTAAGCTTCAATCAGGCCTTCCTTGGCACACTCAGTCAGCTGGTGCAGGTGTTGAGTAGTTGGCGTGACCCTGTGCCACCATCCAGCCACTAGTGCTTTGTGCACTGAACAGGACTTTTTTTTTTTTTTCAGCTTAATCTGTTTATTAAACTTTTATAATAATAGAAGAATGACGATACAGGAGAATAAAAACAAATATTTTTCCCAACCCTACATGCAACGCCAACTCCGAATTTTACAAACCAAACCAAACAGACAAAAAAAAAAAACCCTCAATACATACACTTTATAATTATGTAAATTATGTACAAATAAGTTTAGAAGCAAAATAAATAAATCACCCAAGTACATTGTACACATTTGCATCAGCAAACAAGACAGGATAAATAAAGATTATGTACATACAGTGCACATTTGTATACTCAATACACTTTTGATCAAAATCAAGCCCCAATCATAAGGACATCCTAATGATTAGATTAACCGACTACAGAAGAAAGATTCTCATTACCAGAAAAAAAATTAATAAAAGGGTCTCAGGTTTCAGAAAATATGCCAGTATTGCCCTTTATTGTGTACCTAATTTTTTCCAAATGAATGAAGCTCATAACATCTCTCAGCTAGTCATCAAAGGATGGGGAAAGATTTTATTTCTATAACAGAAGAATATGCCATCTAGCCAATAATGTTAAAAAAGCAAAAGCGTTTGCAGAGCATCCGGGCAAACCTGTTACATTTGGAGGAAGTCCAAAAAGTGCAACCAAAGGACAAGGCTCGATCTCTTTCTTTGTTACAGAAGAAAAACATTTAAAAATTGACAGCCAAAAAGAGGTTATGGATGGACATAACCAAAACATATGTATTAAGTCTGCAGGGGCCTGACGGTAATGATCACATATAGGGTCAACATCTTGCCAAATTTTTGCCAACCTCACTTTTGTCCAATA
Organism: Tor tambroides; assembly: GCA_021397915.2. NCBI lineage: Eukaryota > Metazoa > Chordata > Actinopteri > Cypriniformes > Cyprinidae > Tor > Tor tambroides. Next base: position 992 of record JAFVLL020029315.1, on the reverse strand, counting down.
AATTCGATGAATAAATTTTAATTGGATAAGACTATGTCGTGCACAAATAGAAGAGGTATGGACATGGGACAATATCTGGCTCCAGATCTCATCTTCAAATGCGAGACCAAGGTGTGACTCCCACTGTTGCTTAATAAAAGAGAGAGAGAGGGAGTAGAGGGAGAGGAGATCAGCCTGTATAGAGTAGACAATACACCTTTTTTATTTAAGGGTACTTCAAGAATTTGATCTAGATGTGATTTAGGTGGAAGATTCGGAAAGTTGGGAAATGAGTTTTTGACAAAGTTTCGGAACTGCAAGTATCTAAAAAAAAAAGAGCACTAGAAAGGGTGAATTTTTGTGTTAACTGAGAAAAGCTGGGAAAAATATTATCAGTGTAGATATTGATGACTGAGATGCCTGCTCTCTGCCAAATATTGAATGCTTTATCATTAAGAGAGGGAGGGGGATATAGGATTACAATTAATCAGTAAGACCAATGGCAATCGTTGAAGGCCGAAGTGGGTTTGAAATTGGGACCAAATTCGTAATGATTGTCGGACAATGGAATTACCATAAGGAAGACGTGAGATGGCAGTAAGAGGACCACACAGTAGTGCAGTGCACAGGACTTTAAACTTGTTTGACACTTGACACTTTTTCGCTTTTGATTGCACATAACTGTTTTGTTGTTGCACGGCACATTGTATTGAAGCATTTATTTGTCTCTTTTCATAATAAAGTATTGTTTCCATTAATGTCATGTGTTCAAAGGCCATCCCTGTACCAATTCCACAAACTCATTCACCTAACATATAGTTAATTTAACTTGCATTTAAACAATTTAACTTAAAACTAAAAACAAATAATTACAATTACAATTGCATTAGTGGAAGTGCCTTAGCATGGTTCTAATCATACTTATCTGACCACCATCAGTTCGTAGCAGTGAATGAAGAGGTATCATATCAATCACAAGTGCAGTATGGAGTACCTCAAGGCTCAGTACTAGG
>JAFVLL020029314.1:0-14334 GCA_021397915.2 Tor tambroides | reverse complement strand
ATATATATATATATATATATATAAGGGCTGTCAGTCGATTACAATTTTTTATCTAATTAATTACATGATGTTTCGATTAATTAATCTAATTAATCGCAATTAAATCGCAAAATAAATTTGACTGTGAAAATACCCACAAAAGATTTTTTGAAGCTATTTTTGTGTTAAATTAGAAAGTATCAAGTAGGCCTTACAAATTGTAGCTTTAGAAATATTTTATTTGATTCAACAAAAAATTTATTATACATAAAACAGGATCATGAGAGGCAGAGTTTACTTAAATACACAATGTTATTTGTGTGTTAACAAATGCTGAAAACCACAGACAACGCGAAACACCAATGAAACATTTGTTTACAAATGGAAAAAAAAAAAAAAAAACTAATACATTCTTCATGGAAAATATGAATGCGAAAGTCACCTCTAGAGACCTGAGCACTCACCTTGATCAACATTTAATTACAGAATAGTACGCGTATACTTTGTACGCGCAGATCGCACATCCCCTAAACAGTTGTTCCACAAGGTGGAAACGCTGGCCCAGGGTGTTGTTTCACAATAGAAAACGAAACTAAAGAGAACAACAACAAAATAGCGGAGACTGCAACAGACAGCTGGTAATCTAATGATATAAGTTTCTTTCTCAGAATTTTTCTGCAAAAAATGTGTTGTTTGAGCACTGTGCCGATCTGCTGAAGTTAAAATCTTAGAAAAATCTGAGAAAAGTACATAAGCAGGGTGTAAAGTGCAGAGCAGTAAGCAAGAGCGTCAGAACAGTAGCGAAGCATTACTTAAGTAAAAGTACAGAAGTACTTGCTTTTAAAAGAACTTAATTACCAAAAGTACATTTCCTTTTTACTGCGATTTGAACAACTCATGATAAATATTATCCAGCATAAAGAAAAGTTTAAAGTATAAGTCTCATGTGCGCACAGCATGCAGAGTAGTTTTGTTTTGTGTGAAAACATGGTGGGAAGCTACAAGGATTTAAAAGAGTGCTAAGAGAATTACACAAATGAATATATGAATAAATGAATTATATGAATGTACCTCTGAAGGTTCTGACTGTCTTCAGAAAAGATTCAATGGCATTTTGTTTTCATCTTCACTCCATGTAATACCTAATAAAGTAGTATTCTTAATCACAATGCTTATAACATCTGTTTGAGTTGCAAGCTATATGTAGGCCAAGTTGCATGCTTAAGCTTAAACCCATTCACCTTCACCACTTCTGCTCCTTGTAACTGCACTATTCTGCTGCCCTCTCTCCCATATATGCACATGTACTCAGTTTCGCTCCTACTGACCTTCATTCCCTTTCTCTCCAGTGCATACCTCCACCTCTCCAAACTCACCTCAACCTGTTCCTTACTCTCACTGCACATCACAATATCATCCACGAACATCATAGTCCATGGGGGTTCCTCCCTGATCCCATCCGTCAACCTGTCCATCACCATTGCAAACAAGAGAGGGCTAAGAGCCAATCCTTGATGCGATCCCACCACCTTGAACCAGTCTGTCATTCCTACTGCATACCTCACTGCTGTCACACTGTCCTCATACATATCCTCCACCGCTCTCACATATTTTTTTGCCACTATTGATTTCCTCATACAGTACCAAAACTCTTCTCTTGGCACCCTGTCATAAGCTTTCTTTAAATCCACAAACATGCAATGCAACTCTTTTTGGCCTTCTCTGTACTTCAACAACATTCTCAAAGCAAACATTGCATCCATGGTGCGCTTTCCTGGCATGAACCCATACTGCTGCTCACGGATCATCTCCTCTCAATCTTGCTTCCACAACTCTTTCCCATAACTTCGTGGTGTGGCTGATCAACTTTATGCCCCTGTAGTTACTGCATCTCTTTTGTTCTTATAGATCGGTATCAGTACACTTCTTCTCCACTCTTCAGGCATGCTCTCTCTTTCCAAGATTATATTAAACAACCTGGTTAAAATCTTCACTGCCATCTCTCCTAAGCATCTTCATGCTTCCACACATATCTTTCCACTCTTTATTTAGCCTTTGCCACCTTTTTGCCACCGCCGCCTCAGGACGTTCTGCAGCAGAAGCCGCCACCTCGGGAGGAACTGAAGTGGGCTCAGGATGGGACTTTTGGACTGGAAAGAGCTTAGGAGTAAACTCATAAACTTGAATGGGCTTGGAAGTGGATTCATGGACCAGAGTGGGCTCTGGAGCGAACTTGTAGACAGGAGCGAACTCTGGAATGCCCTCGTAGATTGAGTGGACTCTACAGTGGACTCCTGGACTTGAACAAACTCAGGGACAAACTCATAGACCAGAACTGACTCTGAAGCAGACTCATAAACTGGAGTGAACTCTGGAGTGAACTCATAGACTGGAGTGGGCTCTGGAGTAAACTCGTAGACTTGAGTGGGCTCTGGAGTAAACTTGTAGACTGGAACAGACTCTGGTGTGGACTCTTAGGGTTCCCTGACTGGACCGAGCTCTGGAGTGGAATCTGAGGGCTTCTGGACAGGAGCGGGTTCATGAGTGGACTCTGAGGACTCCCGGACTGGAGTGGGCTCTGGAGTAGACTCTGAAGGCTCCTGGACTGGAACGGATTCTAGAGAGAACTCTGAAGACTCATGGACTGTAGCAGTCTCTGGAGTGGACTCTGAGGGCTCCTGGACTGGACCAGGCTCTGGAGTGGACTCTGGGGGTTTCCGGACTGGACCAGGCTCTGGAGTGGACTCTGAGGGCTCCTGGACTATAGTGGACTCTGAGAAAGGAACAGTCTCTGTGACAACCAGTGTTGAGGCTCATGGGATAGCAGCTGCTCTGGCCAAAATCAGCGGTGGATCCACCAAACTAGAGATCAGTCCCAAGTGTCTTTGGAACGCCCGAGTGTCCTCAAAAGCAACGTTCACAATGACCGGGAACACAGGAGTGGCATCTGTGAAGGCTGAAGACTGTGGCGTGACATCCATGACAGCTGGAGGTTCTGATGTGGTGGCCATAATGCGAAAAGGCTCAGGTACAACAGGAGTAGACTTACTGTAGCTGCCTTCCTCCTTCTCCACCTTCTCCGACTGAGATAGTGAAGACTCACTATCAACTGGAGTGGACTTGGGCATCTTCGGGGACACTGCAATGGGCTCAGACCAACATGATACTACTAAACTGCGATAACAGATATAGTTAACAAAACCCTAATAAACCAGTCTGAAGTCCCTCCATCTCACACTGGGGCAGAGGTTCATCCAGGCAAACATTTAAAAAATCCTTGAGCGCCACATTATTATAATCCAGCCCCACCACCAAAGTCCAGTATAACTGTGTGAAGCCTCCTACCTCCATCCCCTGCTAGCGCAGAGCCAACAAGGAATGATGTCGTGCCATCCACTCCTTCCTAGTGGCTGGAGGAAGAATATGAATGCCCATGGTCCAAAAAAAAAAAAAAAGAGAGAAAACTGCTGGATCCTAAAATGGCTGAAGTTTTCTGTCACAGAATCACTCAAGGAAAAACATAGAAGATCCAAGTGCAGTTTAATTAGCAGAACCCAAAACAGGGCAACCGGCAGAAAACAAAAAGCAAAAAGTAATCCAACACAGAGTAACAGATAACATAAGGTAACAGAATGAAAAACTTCAGCAACCAAAGACACAAACCACACAACATATATACAGGTGAACAAAACCTAAATTACACACAGCTGAGGGTAATGGAACAATCAACAGTGCAAGGGGTGATGGGAACTGAAGATCAGAGCAAAACAAACAATAGTCCAGAAGAGTGCCTTTTGGTGGCACTCCAGCTGAAGGCTGTGACAAAGAATCAAAGCTGCCCAGGACTTTATTTCTGCAACATTATTGCTCGTTTTCACAGGCTTAAGCCTAGTCCCATACTAAAATGCATGTTTGAGCTGTCTTAACTGAAAGCAACTTGCACTTGAATATCTTAAAATATGTCAGTACCACTGATTTGTATATCATTGTTGTCTTTTTGTCACGCAAATTTAATTTTGGTAGACCATTTTCTGTATTTTTGTAAATGAAAAAAAAAAAAAAAGATTTTAAATGACATTTCCAGTAGCCTAAACTTCTTAGACTTTAATTAAATTTTATTTACAGGATACAGCTGAGATTACAATGCGATTAGAATAATGATATATTTAAATGTACTACTGCAAACATTTGATAATGACTTATTTCACTAATGCCATCATTCTTTTTTAAATGTATAATTTCAATATGCAATGATGCAAAAGTCAAGAAACAAGCACTAGCACTCTCCAATAAGGGACAGCAGAAGACTACCTTTAACAAGGAGACCTTCCAAACGATCATAGAAGAACTTGACTGGAAATTCAAGGGCAATGTCTCTGATGATTATGACAATCTGGTGAATCATCTCAGAGCAACAAAACAACAAGTTGAAAGACCATACAAGAACCATCAAACAAAGCAAATCTCAGATGGAACAAAAACACTCCTTGAAAAGAGATGGCAGATGAAGCAGGATGGGAAAGACCTTGTTGAGTATAGTCTCCTCTACAAACTAATCTGCAACAAGCTAAAAGCAGATCTTGAGGAATATTGACACAAAAGTGCAGCAGAAAATAAGCAGAGCCTCAGGAAATGCCAAAAGTCAATGGCTTAATGGCAAAGACAAATGTCAGCTCTAAGGAAGACATATGGACTGATAGTGAGGAAAAAGGACAGGTGTTGAACAAGAGTCAAAGTCACGCAAAAAGACAAGATCACAAATAAATGACTGTGGAAGATGTTAAGAGTGAAAGATGTGATTACGGAGGCAGCAAGGAAAAAGGGAGGCTGGGCATGTAACTCAACTAGAGGATGAACGATTGATGCTGAAAGTGACAACTTGGTACTCCTGTGAGGTTAGGTGACCACTCGGATGCCCACCAACTCGATGGTCAGATTCTCTAAAGAAGAGTTTTGGCAAAACCTGGATCCACATAGCCAGAGACAGACACAAATGGGAGAAATGCTGTGACCTGCATCATCCGTTAGAATGATTGATTACAGGCCAAATAAATAATTAAATATGCAATAACTTTCTGAAAACTTAAAAAATTCTTGCCTATCTTTCTTGTGTAGACATGCAGCAGTGCTCAACACATGCTGAATTCAGATGCAGTGTTTCTCCTCCAGCTGGTGGCACGAGCGCAAAGTTTGTCTATGCCTAGAAACTGCACTGCTTAAAGCAAACAGCAGCACTTCATGAGCTTTTTCTTGATCTAATGAACTGCTTCATGCACAAGCGGTAACTAATTACCTCAACATTACCATCATTTTTGTCAATTATATCGACTAATCCAAAAAGATGAACATCCTCCAGAGAAAATGCATTTCTTATTTATGGCAACTCAAAACGGTGGACATCCACAAAACAAATTCAGCCTAGAGAAACGAAACACTCCCTGAGAAGGTAAATAATTGACATTTGTATTTTAATAAATACAATTATTTTAATAATAATTTAACATTTGTATTTTAATATGTAGTTGTCACATGACTGTGCCGAAGGAACGGACACGAAGACAAAGTTCAGCAAAACAAACAGGTTTTTAGCTGATGGGTCGACGGGCCGAGGCGGAGTCTGGGTCTCGGAGGTTGGAGGCAGAGACCGGGGATCCTCCGAACTTGCTGGAGCTGGAAACTGACAGGCCTACGGCGACTCCGATCCACAGGTGTAAAGCTGAGGATGAGCTGAGGGACTGGCAGGATGCAGCGGGGCAGAGGATGACAGAAAACACAGGAGAGGAGGCGGTAGATCTAGGGAGGCTGGGTGGGAAATCATGACAGTCAGAGGTTTCAGAGATGGTGAATGCTGCCCACACACACCAAATCACGACTCCCCACACCGGGAGTCTGGCAGACAGAGGAATGACCTCCGTGGTCACAAGACTGTGCTAAAGGAACGGACATGAAGATGAAGTTCAGCAAAATAAAGAGGCTTTAATAATACACAGACAGGTAAATCCACACAGAGCAGGTTAGAGATACAAGGTATTGACAAGACTTGACAAACTCAAACTGAACAGACAGGAACTTAAATACACAGACCAAATGAGGATGATTCACAAGACACACCTGAACAGAATGACACAATCAGACACAAATGGGAAACTAGGTCAGGGGACTAAACTAGGCAGGGAAACACAACAAAAGTCCATAATTGTGACATTAGTAAGCATTTGCTAGTTCGCTATTTAAACTAACTCTTTATAGTCAATCATGTCCAGTGGTTCCATTATTTTACTGCTAATCAGGTGATGATGGCTTAATGTTAGCTTTACAATCAGCAGCAATTGCCTTTGAGCAAGTGAGTTCAGATATACACTGAACAAAAATATAAACGCAACACTTTTTTTTTTTGCCCCCATTTTTCATGAGCTGAACTCAAAGATCTAAGACTTTTTCTATGTACACAAAAGGCCTATTTCTCTGAAATATTGTTCACAAATCTGTCTAAATCTGTATTTAGTAGACACTTCTCCTTTGTTGAGATAATCCATCCACCTCACAGGTGTGGCATATCAAGATGCTGATTAGACAGCATGATTATTGCACAGGTGTGCCTTATGCTGGCCACAATAAAAGGCCAGACAGCAGTCCTTACAGTGAGAGAAGTATCTGATCTCCTGTTACAGTCACTACAGGAAATAATGTTCACAGTAATCAGCAAACTTGCATGCTCTTGCAAGTCTTTTATCATTACTGTACAACCTTATACATACTTCACAGTATCTACTATAACCATGCACATCTCATAGTCGTGTGTATTTTGTGTTTTTGCTTAGTTTGTGAATACTGTACATTGTTACAAGATTGTATTACAGAAAATATTTGGTGATGTTTATTTCTGTAGATTTTGTTCTTTTTGGTTTAGAGAATTCATTATAATAATATAACTAGGAACCATTAAATAGAATATCTTATTCTAAGAATTTTAGAGTTCACTTTGTGTGGTCTGTTGTTCCTGTGTAAAAATACTGAAATATGTATTGTTATTTGTTTGTTACCGCTGGCTGGTCAGACTTTTGGATAGTACACTTAATTATGGATAGTAATTTTACTCTGGAGCACATTAACACCATTTAAAGTGTTTGACATGAACGTGTAAATTTGCATTTGAAGTGCTGCTTAAGAAACTGTTCATGAAGTGCTGAAAGGCCTGTTAATGTCTACCCTATTCAGTGTCTGGTTAGAAAACCTGCACATTTGATTTATGATCTGTGTGTTTGTAAATATGCAAATAAACAGGTATGTCTTTAAAACTGTTTTATACAATTTTGCACCATAAATTTTGCACCGTAAGGTACTGCAGGCACTGCCACATGATAAAAGTAGTGAGAAAGACAAAACACAAAACAAGAGACAAATCAGGAAAGAGAAGGAGAGGGCTTCTCAGATTGATATTGATAAAGTTTCATTGATTTGGTGACATGGACATTTACCTATTTTGATACCTTGGCAATTAAAAAAAATGCTCTGAATATTTCCTGGTGGTGCTCAATATTGGCTCTCCTGGCGTGCGTTCTGTTTCACAGTGAAAAACAAAGCATAACAAAGAGTATGGGTGATGTACTCCCATATACTTATGGGTGAAGTTTCCGCAATAGAAGCACGCAACATCCGGGAGGTGACGCTTGCTCGCTCTCACTGGCTATCGCGGGTATCACGTTAGAAGCAGCCCGGTCAAGAGTCGTAAATATCAAACATGCTTGATATTTACGATTTGAGTTCGGCGACGCTCCGTCTCGATCGGGAGCAGATAAATAATCATAATGACACCACACAATAGAGGATTTTTTGGACAAAAAATTGTTTGCAACAAGCATCGAATCAGGCCACACCCCCTGATCGTTCGGGGGTGCAAATCGTGCTTAAAATCAGCCTTAAAATCATCTAGTGTGTAGCCAGCCTAAGCTGATCACTGAAAATCAATTTTGGTTTCCAGTGGTGTATAAACATATATATTTATTTTCTTAATGTCTCATTATTTTCGCAATGTCCTGTTTGCTCTGTGGATCTGCAAAGGCTCCCATCGAGGGGACAAACATGAAGGCTCCACAGCTCTGGTCGGGGATGCCAAATCATGCCCTTCACTTATAAGAGAAGGTCCTTCCTCAATGGTATTGGTCAAGGGGCTGCCGAAATCAGCTGAATCAGTGTGGAGAAGGGCGAGACTCAACCTCTCACAGTGAGAGCATGACATCTCGGTGAATGCAGCCTCTGTGTGGGCGCTGTTCGAATTGAGATAGGGAGGTCATTATACCAGGTGGGCACAGTCCAGGAAAAGGTCTGTGAGAGTGATTTGGTACCTCTTTGGGATGGCACCACAAGGTGTCATTCACTTGCAGAACGCAAGCTTCTGGAGGGTGTATAAGTTTGAACTAGTGAGTTTAGGTATATTGGTGCAGCACCAGTTGTTGTCTTGCAGACAAACATCAGTACCTTGAATTTGATGCAAGCGGCTATTGGTAGCCAGTGTACCCTGATGAAGAGAGGTGTAACATGAGCTTTTTTTGGCTCATTAAAGACCACTCACGCTGCTCCATTCTGGATCAGTTGCAGAGGCTTGATAGTACAAGTGGGAGGGCGTGGGAAGGCCCGCCAAGAGAGCATTACAATAGTCCAGTCTAGAGAGAATGAGCTTGGACAAGGATTTGTGCAGCTTGCTCTGACAGGAAGGGTCTAATCTTCCTAATGTTGTATAAGGCAAATCTGCAGGACCGGGCCGTTGTAGCAATGTGGTCTGTGAAGCTTAACTGATCATCGATCACAACTCCAAGGTTCCTGGCTGTCCTGGAAGGAGTTACGGTTCACAAATCCAACTGTATGGTGAAGTTGTGATGAAGTGATGGGTTGGCCGAGACCACGAGCAGTTCTGTCTTAGCAAGGTTGAGCTGAAGGTGATGGTCCTTCATCCAGCTAGAAATGTCTCTCAGACAGGCTGCAATGTGAGCAGCTAACATCGGATCATCTGGTTGGAATGAGAAGTAGAGTTGAGTGTCATCAGCATAGCAATGGTAAGAAAAGCCATGCTTCTGAATGACAGACCCTCATGATGACATGCAGATGGAGAAGAGAAGTGGTGCAAGCACTGAGCCTTGTGGAACCCCAGTAGCAAGAAGTTGTTACTTAGAAACCTCCCCCCTCCAAGACACCCTGAAGGACCTACCTGAGAGGTAAGAGTGTGGTTCCCGAGATGCCCAACTTTATGAGAGAGACAGGAGGATCTGGTGCTTAACTGTGTCAAAAGCAGCAGACAGATCTAGTGCTGTTAAACGATTAATCGCGATTAATCGCATCCAAAATAAAAGTTTTTGTTTACATAATATATATTTGTGTACTGTGTATATTTATTATGTATATATAAATACACACTCATACAGTATATATTTTGAAAATATTTACATGTATTTACATGTATATTTTTATATTTACATCATTTATATTATATATAAATGTATTTAATATAGAAATATAACATTTTTCTTAAATATATACATGCATGTTTTTGTATTTATATATACATAATAAATATACACAGTACACAAATATATATTATGTAAACAAAAACTTTTATTTTGGATGCGATTAATCGCGATTAATCGTTTAACAGCACTAGACAGATCCAGCAAGATGAGTACTGAGGATTTGGAAGCTGCTCTTGCCAGTCTCAGGGCTTCAGTAACTGAGAGTAGGGCAGTCTCAGTTGAGTGGCCACTTTTGAAGCCAGACTGGTTGTTGTCCAGGAGGCTGTTCTGTGCAAGAAACACAGAGAACTGGTTTAACAAATCTCGCTCAAGTGTCTTTGCAATGAATGGAATGCCGGTCTGTAGTTTTCTAAAAGTGCTGGATTTAGAGAGTTTTTTTTAAGCAGTAGAGTTACTCGAGCCTTCTTACCAGTGTGAAGAGAGGTGTTGATAATATGAATAAGTGCAGGTATGACTGAAGAAGAAATGGCCTAAAGGAGGTAGCGGCCGGCTCCTCCCCTTCTGGCAAGCTAGAGAGCCATTGGTTTGTGCAGCTAAAAAAATGTGATCAAATCAGGCTTCCGTATCAGAGTAAACAGGAATTTCTCCATAGCATCAAAGCTGATGCAACGGGAGAGCCCGTTCGATAGGGAACCCTCAATATCAGGGGTCTCAAGCCCTGCTCCTGCAGACTTTAGTTCCAACTTGCTCTTACACACCTGTCTGTAATCAAGTTACCTGAACACCTTGATTAGCTTTGACTGGGGCTGAGCTCTGCAGGACTGTAGCTCTCCAGGATGGACATTTATCAGATCTTTTTCACAGTCATCATAGATGGGTAAACTTCTATAGCAGTGAGTGGGAGACTACCTTGAATATATTTTTTACATTCACATTTGTTTAAATTACAAAAGAAAAACTCCACAAGTGTTTTCACGACTTTCAAAAAGTGGGAAAAAATAAAGACTGATAACAGCAGTCAGAAGAGAAAATAAAGTCAAATCAAATTTACCTTCACTCCTATAGACGGTGTATTAGAAACACCCTCACTGCAGCGTTAACTAGTTTGTATGTAACATAATGTTACAATACACAAAGTGTTAGAAATGTAAATACAATTTTCAAAAATTTAAATATATATAAAAAACCTTTGCAGGATTTTCGCTGCTGATGACCATTAAAATGCATCATCACAGTCTGTGATACGGGTACATCAGGGGCCAGCTGCATAAACACAGCCACTATGTTAAGACTGTGCTATAGAACTAGTCTGATCAACTTAATTTTTGGATTCAAATTAGACCATTGTCCTTTTTTATAAGTGACATTATATGACTAGTCTTGGTTGCAGATCCTTGCTCTCTTATATTACTAGTATTACTATATTACTTATATTACTACTATTACTTGCAGAAATATGTAAATTAAATAAATATCACGAAACAAAAAGATATTAGATATATTATTCTCTTTTCGTACAAATTTGAATTTGGTAGACCTTCCAATTCTGAAAACTAAAAGGTTTTAATTAGCCCATGTTTTCTATTTCTCAAGTTTTTATAGTTTAATTCAATTTTATATAGGATACAGCTGAGATGGTGATACGATTGGGATATATTTTGTAGATACATCGAGAGTTTGGTAATGGAACGACTTTCGCTAACGTCGCCTATTTATTTATTTATCTATTTATCTATCTATCTATCTATCTATCTATCTAATATACAACAGTTTCTGATTATCTTGGTAAAAACAACAACAACACATCGTTAAAATCTCATCTGTGCTCAACACGTGCTGAATATGCACCAAAACGCTGGATGCCAACCGCCGTAAAAATATAAGAAGAAGAAGAAGACACGTGCTGAATTCAGGTGCAGTGTTTCTCCTCCAGCTGGGGGCGTCAAGTTCGTCTCTGCTAGAAACTGCACTGCTTCAAATCAAACAGCAGCACTTCATTAGCTTTTTCTTGATCTAATGAACTGCTTCATGCACAAGCAGTAACTCTAATCACCTCAACATTAACGATTTTTGACAAATATATCGACTAATCCAAAAAGATGAACATCCTCCCGAGAAAACTCGTTTCTTATTTACAGCAACTCTAAACACTGAACATCCACAAAACAAATTCAGTCCAGAGAAACGAAGAAACTCACCGAGAAGGTAAATAATTAAACATTTTAACATTTGTGTTTTAACATGAAAGTATTGGCTAGTTTGCTGGTTAACTCTTTATAGTAAGTAATGTCCAGTTGTTTACACATTGTTTGCATTATTTTACTGCGAATTAAGTGATAACACCGTTTTCACTGAGCAATACCCTTTTTATGCTGCAATCGATTTATGTTTGTTGTTGTTCATATGTTGATGATATGATTTTAAGTATTGGTTGATGTCAGAGCCAGAACTTTACCTTTTGTTTTTCAAACAGGAGTAGACTTTCTGTAAACTTCATCTGTCCAGCACAAATTCAACAAGTGTCATTATACCAAAGCAAAGGTAACTGAAAATTACTGCTTCACAATCCTTCTGAAAAAAATACATAAAAAAAGATAAAATAGAAACCATCACAGAATTAGTTATGGTTTTACTGGGTCTCTACTGGTAATTTCTCACCTTCTATTGGCGACTTTGTTAAAACACTAAATCCTAATGAAGCATGTCCCAAAACACAATACAGAAAATCATTTTTAATGGTTTTAATGGTTAACAGTTGATGGTTTGTAATGGATGTGGTAGGCTATATGTAGTGGAAACCATTAAAATTTCTGTGATTGTTTCTGTTGTTTTTGTCAGCAGGGGACATCTGCTTGTGACATTAAAAACCTTGAGATGAAGACATTCTCTTGTTTTTAACTTACACAACACACAGATTAAACAGATTTTGACTTCATGTTATCTTCACAATCAGCTGCTCTTGCTTTTGAGAAAATGAGTTTGTGTTTTTATTCCTACATTTAAATATCTGGAGCATCTCATTAATTTCATTTATTCATAGCCCTGGTTCATTTCTGGCCCTGGTCCATGGTATACAATATTTTATTTAATGAATAAATAATTGCTTAAATGATAAAAGGAGCATTAAACGTCCAACAAATCAAGTACTTTTATCTGAAATGAGAGTAAAAATACCTGCAGCAGCTCTGTTATGACACATGTTGAATGTTTTTGATCAAGAACAGCCTGAAGTGTTTGCAGAAGATCAACATGAATCAGAGAAAACCTGCGAGAGGCCGTCAAAATCAGCTCTTCAACCCACATGAGATTCATCCAAATCCAAAACACGTATTTCAGCAAAATAATGGACGTGATGAAGTTCACCATCAGAAGTTGTCAAGCTCTCAACTCATTCACTTTCTGAAATCAAGCAGAAAATCTAAACTAGCATCTGAACTGCTGTCATCAGCTGATGAAGTCAAATACAGGCCAAACATCACTGAGACATTTAGTTTGATGCAGCAACAAAAGGACGTGGAGAATAAGAGCTTTTCTAAGCAGAAAGTTTCTGAACCCATGTTTGCAGAGAAAGAAAGCAGCGCTGATGTCTCCTACCACTGGATGATTGCCACAAACACTGAATTGTGGGACATTGGGGATATTTTCTCAGATACAGATCAGTCCTTGCCAGAGCCGTTCCCAAATGAAGTGACAGATTTTAATTTCCAAGATGACTGTGAAGTTCCTGCTCTCTGGAGCCGAAGCGTGTGTCCCTCAGCAGAAGAATCGTGGCGTCTGAAGGACGGTCAAAGCCCCGACACACTGACTGACCACACTGAAGATGACCACGCTGAACATGTCAGAATCCCAGAGTTTCAGAGCCGCAGATCTGAGGAGATGCCAGTTGTTATCAGCCACATTATTAACCCCAACAAGTTCTTCATCCAACACAAGGACACAAATCTCTGTCAACTCTCTGAAATCATGCTGTAAGTAGTGAAAGAAGTAGTTCACCCAGAAATGAAAATTTGCTGAAAATGTGCTCAACCTCAGACCATCTGACATGTAGATGAGTTTGTTTCTTCATCAGATTTGGAGAAATGTGTCTCAGCAATGGATGCTCTGCAGTGAATGGGTGCCATCAGAATGAGAGTCCAAACAGCTGATAAAAACATCACAATAATCCACACCACTCCAGTCAAAGCTGCGTGTTTGCAAGAAACAAATCCATCAATATGTTTTATCTATAAACCAAAATACAGTCCATAATTCACAACAGTTCCTCCAGTGAAGAAGACCATCCCCTGTTATCCTCTCGCTTCAAAATCCAGCCACATATTTGTTTAGAGCTGTTTTTGGACTGTTTTAGATTGTAAATGATGCTTGATCTGTGCATATTTCTCTGTTTGGACTCTCATTCTGACGGCACCCATTCACTGCAGCGGATCCATCGGTGAGACCGTGATGAAGAAACAAACTCATCTACATGTTAGATGGCTTGATGTGTACATTTCCAGCAAATTCACATTTTTAGGTGAAGTGCTATGACATATCTTTATTTTACTGTGTCTGTACAGTTCTAGTACTGATGTCTCTCTCTTTCTGTTTTCATTATGATTAATCAGGAGGAATAGCAGCAGATCTTTTGCAGAGATGAATCTCATCCCAGACACTGGAGTTTATGTCATGGTTTGGTTTCTGAAGCAAGAGATGTGGAGCCGCGGCCAGATCATCAGAATCTGTCAGATGAGTCGAGGTGAGATAAAGCCAGTTTAAATCAGTCTTTCACAATCCTCACCTTTTCATCATGTCATATAAGACTTTATTTCATGATTTCATCTGTCAAACACTATTTCTTTCCTGATGCCTTTTGTCAGGGAATGAGTGAGTTAATACACAATAACTGAAAGCG
>JAFVLL020029312.1:13185-28119 GCA_021397915.2 Tor tambroides | reverse complement strand
CTGCCTGTTGCCAGCCAATCAACTGTCTTTTGCAGTCTTTGCAGACTGTCTCTGTTGTTCGCTTTCATAGAGAGTGGCCAGTTCAGTTGACAATGGCGGGTTAGGATGTTGCTGAGGTAAGACACAGAGCGCTCATTGATAAAAGCTCTCCACTGACTGAATTGCCTTGGTAACCCCCTCCCCTCCATCCTCAACAGGCTCTTAGTGTGAGTACAGCTCAGTTAGTCTAGATCCCTCTCACTCTGAGACCAGAGTGGGAAGCCACAGACACCACATACTGAGTGAGCGCGTGGTGAGGGGGTGGGTGTCATTCAACAGAAGCAGTGGAGTGGACCAGAAAATCTTAATAGAACTAATAAAATTTAATAGAACCTATTAAAGAAAGACCTTATTCAAACCTACATCTTCAAGTGTAGTATTCGGAGAATTACCTAAATAAATCTGTACAATTACATACTTCCCAATTCAGTGCTGACAGGATGCAAGAACAGAATTATATTGTCATTCTCCATTAAATAGACTCCTGGGGTCAATATAGTCACCGGAATACGTGTCTCTCAGAAGACCCTAATAAATGTGACAAAGACAACTGATGTCCATCCTGAGGGGGTTCCATCTGGGAGCACGTCCACCTCTTTTAAAAACACTCTCATCTTGGAGGCACAAGACTCACGTAATTAACTGGATAAAGGCTCTAATGAACTGGGTTAAACATTTAAATGCATGAGTGAGAGTGCACATCCCGGCTGCCAACTGCTTCACTGATTGTACTCTGGCGTAATACATAACATACAGTGCCATGACAAAAGTACCCTTATGATGTTTTGATACATTGCTGCTTCTGTTTGATAGCGATTCTTTTGTGGGATCGTTTCAGGTTACGCAGAACAAGGCAAGCATTGTAGATAAGCTGAGTCACTGCTTTAAAAACTATTAGTCTTAGTACCATGCAAAAGTGCCACATGGCATTGAAAAGGACCATCAATATGAATGATCATTTTAAATAAAAAAAATAAAATAAAATACATATGATGAACCCTGACAAGCAGATGCTTCTCCTGCAACTGAATGTCTTATCATAAATAAGTAATGCATCATAGCATCAGTACTCACTCTTCCAATGCGAGCAATCCATGTACATGAAATAATTATTCTGTGCAACCAGAAGGAAGCAGTTTCACTTCTAGGTAATGTGAGGTTTGATAAGAATTAGACAGTAATTGGCTCTTAATCCCAAAGAGGCAGTGCAGAGACGATCAGGGAATAGATGATGAACTTCACAAGAATTAGGTAAATTGAAGGACGTCGTACACACAGTGGGGTTCAAAGGTACGAGACAACTTTGTGGTTCTATTTTGATTTTAAATAAATATTCTTTTATTACAAATCATATCATCAGTCTAACAATGAGTGAGAAGTTACATGCAGAATTTCTTATTTGCTAATTTTTCTATGGAATATTGCAGTGTTATTATAAAGGATTTACCCATGCACATCTTTAAATGCATATGCATTCATAATTTTTAATCATAAACATTAACTTTTGTTTCCCCTCCCCCTCACAATAGCATCTCTTCTCTGATCACGTGTGCACCGGCGTGAGGGCTGGACAATAATTCCTCCCTCCAGCAACCTGTCACTCACATGAGATTTCAACATTTAGCAAACGACAATGATCAACAATCCAATCAATTACTAATAGACAAAAACAAAAAAAAAGTCCCGCCCAACATTTTTTCTCATTCGATAAGCCATTTCACTTGGATATAAATGTCACAGCAGGGAAGAGAAGATGGTTTCTGTTTCATGCCGACATTAACAACAGCAGGACTTGAGCAAATGTTTTTGCTTTTTTGATACAAATACATTTTCTTTGTTTTAATACTATCATATTTAATTGATACTACAATAAAAAAATTGAGGGACTCAATTTAATTTCATATATTTTAAAAAAATGTATATAGATTTAATATTTTTTTAAACATTTTTGGATAACACTACAACTGTTTTACATCCAGTCATTTCTTCCTCTCTGTCTCTCCTTCCCTTTCTCACTTTTTTTTTTCCATCACGCTGTCTTACACGTTCAGTCAATCAATTCATCCTGTTAAACCTCTCACCTCCTGCCATTGTGCCAGTTCTTGAGCTGATTAAGCATAATTTGACAACAGAGGGGAAAAGAATAACAGGGAAAAGGTGAAACGTGAAAAATAAATAAATATACAACAGAAGGAAAGCGAAAAAACAAAGGGAAGGGTTAAATTAGAACGCTTGATTGAATCCACTGTACAAGACTGCTCCTAATTACACAGGCAGTAATTCAGCACAGTCCCCCCAACAGGTGCAAAATGTTTACAGCCTGAAGGGGAACTCAGTCATTGGCCATTAATCTCCATTAGAACCATGCAGAGGTGTGTGGTGGACGAACGCGGCCCTAAGAAGGACAGAGGGCCTGGTGAACCCTGCCATCGTGGAGTGTGCCTGTCATCTTCATAACCAAGATGCAGTGCGCTGAAGTCTTGCGAAGCAACAGTTCTATCTTTTTATATGTTTATTCTCATTTAATATTAACACACGCAACAACATTTCTTAATATAAGAACCGATATTGCCGAATGTGGTGTCCTACACAGACCCCAGTTCATTTTGTTTCTTTTTATGTTAATTTACCACTTCTCTGTGTTTCATCATTGCATAATGCCTATGCTTCCAATGACCCAAAGCAGCAGTATCACTATCTAATATTCATTCAAAAGCAGAAGCATTTTTTGGAAAACTACAAGAGAGGAGATTCAGTACAAAAGCATTTCATTTCATTTTATTCGGCAGATGCTTTTCAGCCTCTGCAGCAGCAGCACTGAAGCTTGTCCATCATCATAAGCCTGAACTCCTCATTAAGATTCTGGATTCTATCATTCTGCCTATGAGTCTACAGAGATGCTCTCCAGTCAGAAACACAATATTAAAGATTCCGACAGAAAATAGAACAAATCCTCTTCAGACTTGCTAAGAGTCAGCCAGAGATAATGGGATGCAGTCTCACTGAATATCGGGGGGGATGTTACGTGTTAGAAAAACTCTGACCACACGCAGCATGTATGATCCTTTTTTAGGAGTCTGAAAGGAATTCCTCATACATACACACAGGGGTTTTAGGAATGATTGCACAGAAGAATAGCCCTATTGTTGCCCTGTCATGTAAGAAAAAAGGAGCCACTCCAAATGTGTTGCAATGCACAAATGATCACAAGACTTCTTCACACATTATGACAACAAATAGGCACCAGAACTTGTTTGCATCTGTGTAAATGAAACAAAGATGAAATGCAACCTACAATGAATGTTTTTTTTTTTAAATAGAAAGAAGTCTGCAAAGACAAAGAATATTAGCACAGATGCCACATAATACACCTAAATATCATAATTCCAATTTCTTAACATTTCACTTCCCGTGGCCATTTAACAATAGATTAAAGTATGCTGTAGGTGTGTACCCAAGTGTACGACTGACTCCATACATGCAACTCGAGACACTAACGCCACCAAGAATGATTGCATGGGCGCTCTGTAAGCTGCTAAGATTGATTTGGTTGTCACGGCGACTGATAGCCGGGCGCCTTTGAACTGTAAGTAGGCCGCGAAAATAGCGGAACGCGTACCTAACGCAGAGCACGACACTATAATAGTCCCGTTTTCAGGTAGCAACAGAATATTTCGTAGAAGTTTTAATATCACAATGCAACACTCACGGAGCAAGCCTATTTTTCCCTGCAGAGATTTAATGGCTAGTCAATGTTAAACTGAGCTTTGTCAGGTCATTTTATTATTCAACAGCTTCCTACAAATCTCTGTGGATATTCAGAATTAAGCATATAATGCAGTAAGGATCCACTGGTCACCTTTTCTGTTGGTGGGTTGCAAATACGTATACAGTGTGTCTTACGTTTATGTTTACAGTGTGCACGTCTCGGTCACGCTGTAATTTCACTGAGGAACACTACACACAATTTGGTACGTTGCCAAGTGACTAGAAACGACAGTATCCTCAGTAACAGATATGGGTTTTCTCCGTTAGATTAAAACGATAGGCTATGAAAAGTTCGGGTTGTTTTTTTTAATTATGCGATGTCGGACGGTTGTAAGCAGACTATGAATTAGTAACCGAGGTTGTTCATATAGCGTTTAATATACAGCCAGTGTTGTGACATGTGTAACTGAATAATGCATGGCTACTGTAAGGAACTTCACCTCTGCATTTTGTCATTTAACGTCCAAGTAAATCTAGCATTTATTTTCCGATTTAAAATGTATATTTCAAGAATAAACCCCGGTCGATCTTACAGACAAAAATACGCGTTAGCTACAGAGATAAGCAGCATACAGTAGCTAGCGACCATTTCATCCCCGAATATATGTGATTGCTTGTAATTGGTTGCCTCCAAAATAACGCTTTGTCAACGTGCGTTTTGTGCCACGCATTACTCACTACGCCGAATTAGCGTGTATTTAAGCACGGCATGCAATGTCCGGTTTGGTGCGCCTCCAAGGCAGAAGGTTTGATTTTTCATTTTTGATAGTACGCTAGCAAGCTAGCTAGCAACATCATCCCATCCCCCCTCTTTTCTCCCCTCTCCCCCTTTTCTGTCTGTCTACCTTCCGTATCACGCATTAACTCTCAATCGCATTCCTTGCATTTTCAAGACACCCCCTCCTCCCTCAGAAATGACAATACTGATGGCTGTACGTGGAGCCAGCGACAATATAATGCATGGAAGTGAAAGAGCACAGCACTGCGAGCGAGAGTGGGAACATGCATTGCATTGCGTTGCGTCCGTCCGTCCGTCGGCATGGGCATTGTTACAGCCAGCCAAGCATATTTATGCATCCAGTGCATGGAAGAAGTGTACTTGCACGGGCGCCTTACCGCACGGGCGCCTTACCTTGCCTTCGCCGATCTCTCGTAACTCCATCCCGTTCCAGCGCCCAGATCACCGAATCCTGTGCCAGGATAATTTCTATCCATTAAAGAAGAGACAAGGGATGAAGATGGAGAGATAGACAGGGGAAAGGGGAGGGAGGTATTTCCTAAATTCTAACACGCTATCTCTCCCCGTGTCCTTTCCTCTGTACTCAATGTCTGTTTATCTCTCCCGTTTCACAAGCAAGTCCTCAAGAATAGGACCATCACAGAGGGGGAGAGGAATGGAGGGAGGAGAAGGAGGAGGGGGAGATGGAGGATATAGAGGGGAGGCGGGTGAAGTATTACACCAACCACCGCCACCACAAAAAATCCGGTTTCTTCCTCCCCTCCCCTCTTTTCCCCTCTTATATATCTCGATGCCTATTGTCCTTTCGCAGCAGAAACAGCGACGCGGCTGATGCTCTGCATGTCGAATTCTGATGCCATTGCTCGTTACACCCACGAGACGTACGACACGTGCTTGATTGTACCCTATTTCTTCTTAGTCGTTCGCGTACTGCGTTGCCACAAAAAGGTGAGATACTAGGTCTCTATAAATAGTAGTCAACCGAGCGCGCAGTTTTTTTGTTTTTTTTTTATTCAGCTGTTGCGCCCCAAATATTTACATCATGGATAAGTACACGGGATGGTACCTCCATGTCAAAAACAAAGTGGCTTGTCGTGTCTAGGTTCATTTAAATCCGCAAAGTTTCTAAGAATTATACAAGGGACCAGTGTAATGCTTCAGTACCTCACATAAACGCTACAGCGCCCAAGATTCAAATCGCTATTTTCAGGTATTTAGCCAAGAAGACGCCATTTTTAAGTGTGGACTAACAAGCTCGCAAGAGCGCACACACATAAACATATCCACACACACACCCCCTCTCCCGACTCGCTTGTCACACACACTCTCACACATACGCAGTCTGTCTGGAAGTCTCGTGCGTACTGCCGCCTTGTTACAGCACAGAGGCACTGCTGAGTATCGGACGCTCTCTCTAGTACGGTCTGTCGCGGTGCGCACTGATACTGTGAAAGATAGAGGCGATGATGAGTGACAACAGCTACTAATGGCAAATACTGGAATCGATTTACGCGTGACGCGCGCTAGTGCTTCACATAGTCCAATCAACAATCAAATTCAAGTTTGTCTGCATTTTCTTTCTTTTATTAATAATGAAAATTAAATTACATTCAATAAAACTTTTTTAAAAAATGAACAAACCTGATTCATGAAAATATTGACAGCATTCACACTGAAACTGTGTTCCATGATGATAGTAGCAAAATAATTCTAAAGAATAAAATCGGGTTAATTGCCGAACACGGAGCATATGTATAATAAATTACCTACTGACCAAAGCTGCACTTTTTCACCAGTAAAACCCTGTATCACCCCTCCCCTCCCCCATTTAAAAAAAAACATCATGTCTTTGTCATTCCTCTTCTCGAGTTTGTGGTGGCTCAGATGGACTGCCCCTGTAAAGAGCACAGATGCATATTTTAAAACACATTTTGAACATGCAGCTCAAAAGAATTTTACAGCAGGCACTGCATCACTTTTGTATACCATATACAAACAAGGCGTTCAGAGCTCTTACCCAGAGTATGGCGGTGGAGGTGCGTCATGCTGGCCGCTGTGGGTCAGAGCCTCATTGTACGAGGGTAGACCTGGAGCCCTGTTAGCCAAAGGCACAGATTCAGGTACTGGCTGCCCATCCACACCCATACGCACAGGAACACTGTGAAAATGCAGAATTCTTTAGTGTGATATGGCTGCATAAAGGGCATATTGCTGCGGTAATGATAGCATGCACTTACCTGCCCCCTCTTGAATTTTTGCCTCTGTTCTTGTAGCAATAAATGCCCAACACAGTGGCGATAATCGCTGTTATTACAATAGCCACAATGCCAGCTACCAAACCAGACACATCCACTGGGGGCGAAAACTCTGGGGAAAAGCAAACAAACAAAAAAAACCCCAAAACAATCAGGTCATTTTCAAAAAAACCCACAAATTTTTATTTTTTATTTAGTCATCCCGTTTTTTCTTTTTGGTTGAAAGAATATTTGTAGTTTGCATTTGCTTACACTATGATGACAGCTAGACAACAGTCTTAAAAATAAAGGGTCCAAAAGCAGTGCTATAGAACCACCATGTTTCCCCAGAAAACAATTATTTGAACAGTTCTTAAAAGATTTTAAAAATCTAAAGAACATTGTTCCACTATAAAGAATTTTTTGTGGAATGGAAAAGTTTCACGGATGTTAATGGTTCTTCATGGAACCATAGATGCAAATAAAGAACTTTTACTTTTAAGATAGGCTGCTTGCTTCAGTGCTATAAGACTAAGAATGAGACTTCAAGTTGTCAGTTTTAATTGAAAATTTAATTCCAAATGTTTGATGTCCACATCTTCAACTATATCTCTAAAATATAAAATACATTACCTTAATGAAAAAACAATCTTACCATGACTGCTGACATAGTCTTTCCAAAAATTGGCCTGTTGGAAAACAAAATAAATAGCATCAAGTAACTATATATAAACCATCCTTTTATTTTCATTGCATCACATAGTGGCTTTACCATGCTTTCTTTGTGTTCACATTGTCTTGTATACTCTCTTTTTCTTACCGTCTGTATGTCATCTTCAAACACCTCTCTGGCCTCTTCATATGAGCATATTTCCTCTATGCATTCTCTCTCTAGATTGTCAGGCACCACTACCTCAAAATCCCAACTGTTATACAACAGTTTACGGGAGAGAAACGAACCTGCTGACTTCTCTTCTAGGAACACTGAGGAACACAAGAGAATATGAATCATAATGAGAATCAGCTACACACTACAAACATACATTTAATTGTGTCTTTTTACAGACAAGGAATAGCGCAATACGTAGGAATGGTAATAAAATGACAGCTAACCATAAAGACATATAATAAAAAATACAAAGCATTAAAATAAATAAATAAAACCCATTTTATTTTGTTGCATTCTGAGTATGAAATGTGAATGTTTGCAATACACCTAAAGTCTAATGTAAATGAGATTGTGCAGAGGTCTTTGATTTGAGCATAATGAGTGCATGGGGAGAAAAAAACCCCCACCATAATACTAACATTAGAAACAACTAAAGATAAATCCAAAGAATTTCTGGGTTAATTAAAAAAGTATTTTAAAAGTGTTAAAAGTGTGTTATTACCATCATTTCCATTGTAAATCACTCTGCCCCAAACAAGATGCAGCAGTGATAGCAAGCTGAGACATAACGCTGGAAACCACAACATTGTACCTGTTCAAAACAATACTAAGAATATGACAAAGATTAACAGTCTGTGTTTTGATAAATCCATATAAAGTAAAAGAATTCGCAGCCGAAATATTGAATAATACGGAAAAAGCTTTTACAATGTCGTCCTCTATCGGTCATTTCACTTACTCAAAAGCAAATATTATTATTATTATTATTATTTTATATGAAGACAAAAAAGAGATGGGGCTACATATTCATCCGTTTAATAGCTTAATATCAACACCGCAACTTAAATCGACTGCACGTTGACAAAACTGTGGCAACACGAGGGAATGACTTTTTGTCTTTTTAAAAATAGTGCATATCTGCCCATTCATTTTGAAAACAAGCTGTACCACAAAACGCACGACAGAAAGTAGAAAAGAAAGCAAAACTATTGCCCCTGCGTCTACAGAAAGACGACATGGGTCAACGCCCGCTTACCTTGACGGTGTTTTGTGCTCCGTACAAGGAAACTTTAAAAGAAAAATACTTTCAGATTTCTCCAGAGACTGCCTTGGTGCTGTAAATTGTTATTGCTACAGAAAAACAGTACGAATACTTGGAATTCACAAATTCGATGCTTTTAACTGAAATGCTTCCATATTCACCTGTGTTCACATTCACAGCGACATCCTAATTTATCACGTACGAGACATACCAGTTTGACAACATAGTTCACAGCCGCGAGCATTCGTAGGAGTGGCAGTGGGATGTGACGGAGTTTCGGTGACTTACCTGAACAAAGGTGACAAAGGTGCTTTAATAGCCCCCATTACGAAAGATCATTAATATTGGTAAGTTTTAGTGCTGTATCTAAGTGCTCTATAAATCGCAGTTTAATGTTCAAAAATGTCATTCATCATCTGTCATCTAAAACAAACGAACAACGCTCCCCAGTGCACCTTCAACAGCTTCCGGTTTCAACTGCGCCTCGATTGGATCAACCTTCCTTTTCAAAGATAGTTATGATTGGACCCCTTTTCTTCTTAGCTAGAGCCGACCTGACAACAGCTTTTAATGAAGTTACGAAACACATTCCTATAGAGGTGATATTTGTCTTGTATTATCTCGTTAACACTAGAGGAATCTGTTAGTGCGTTCACAACGTTATCACGCTCAAATTTTGTGAGAGAGCTACGCCATGCTATTATTTCATAAATAAATTTAGCATCTCGCAGTGCAGTTGAAAATGTTCCCTATCTCACATGTGGGAATCAGGGCAGGGTAGTTCTCTTATCGAGCTGGATGCCAACTGCCGTAAAACTGGAAAGAAGAAGAAGTTCTCTTATCTGATTGTTATGGGCCAGTAAGAACAGAGTTAATTACAAATAGAGATGAATAAAATGTATATGCAGCTAAACAGTCAGTAGGAAATAACGCACAACATTCATTTATATAAACATTATACATTCATAACGAATAAAGTTTACAATTACCTTTTATTACTTTAACCATTATTTCCTCATTCCTCAGCTTAAAGTATCTGAAGCCAAATCCAAAAACGTTACGTGTGAAAACTGTTATGAATACTTCTAAAATGAATCACTCACCAACAAATCAGTCACCCATAAATTCTTAAATGAAACGGTTTAAAGACATTTTAATTGTGTACAAAAGAATATTGTTAGATTTAGTTACAAAATTGGAAGATAAATGGTGTCTGATATTTCTCCAGAGTCAACAAAAACATAGCTTAAATAAAAAAAAAAACTCAAATGATCAGATTCAAGTCATGAAATTATATTGAAATATGAATGAGAATCATCCTGTTACTACATTGTGTAATTCTGTTTAACATTTCAAATTAAATAGTGCTTTGTTCTTATTTGCAGCTGACAAACCTGATCTACAACAGAATTTGTCACAGTTTGAAAAAAAAAAAAAACCCATCCATGTCCCTTGATTAGAGGCTGTAAAGTGTGTAGCAACTCCCTTTATAGACGAGTATACCATAAGAACTGCTATAGTGTGACTAAGGAAAAGCACCTAGTCTTGTTTTTCCTCACCCTAAACTAGGCCATTCTACCTATTTACAGTGACTCATTCCCTCACAACACTGATTAATACCATGCTTTGTTAGTAAATTCATTTGGCAATCCCTCTGTATCACTTTTTCATCACTGTCTACGAGTGGTGCAAAAATCACAAGCATGTCAAACACAATAGGATGTGAACCTGGAGATGTGCATATATGCACAAATAGAAGTACCTTCAAAAAGACATCAAACTGAAACTAAAACAAAAAAAAGATCAAAATAATCCCAAAATAAAACCACACAATTTGTCCATTTTTAGTGTTAAACTACATTAGATAACTATTCACGATGACAAAGCTAGGTGTGCAAACATGTACATGATAGCCTTTGGCTTGTATGAATACTAGCATTGCAGATACTGGACCCTACTAAAAATAGGACACTACTAAAAATACTCAATTATTAAAACCACATCACATCTTAGTCATCCCACATTGCTTTATCAGGAAGAGATCAATGAAAACAAGCTGGCTGAATATATTCACGTCCACTGATGGGAAGCAAGGTGTAGACTAGAGCAGCCATTTCAGTGCAGTCTCACTGACTAAATGAATCTCCCGAGAAAAGACAGGCTCTGGGCCAATAAAATACTTTCTGATGTATCTTTTTGAGTCAGTAACCCAATATATGACATACAGATGACATAAGAACCATTAAAAGCTTTGTTAGCACCACCAATGATGGCTTATGTGGTTGTTTAAATATACATTGTTGCTACTGTTCACCACCTCATTGGTGATTTTTTTTTTTTTTAAATCTCTTTTGTGGCACACAATCAGTCTGCGACCTCATACTGTGGTGGAAATAAACAAATACTGTACTTGAATCTAAAATGAAGAGCATGATTTTACAAGGCACTAAATAAAACGTGGATGAATGACAAAGAAAAACTCCCTCTTTCTGACAGATTCACGGTTTGCTTTCATTTGATATTGCCTAGTTTCTTCTTGGAAACCAATTCAAACATACATACTGTAAAAGCCACTAAAACACTGATGCATACAGTGCCACACACACACACACACACACACTGTGTAGACATATAAGGCACCAGGCGTGAGAGTGAGGGCTTCAGTCTCCTAGGCAACAGTGTAGAGGGGCAGTCAGAGCAGGGTGCATGGACAGCCACCACTCTTCTGCTTCCTCGCGTGATTAGCGGGGAGAGGTGGACTCTCTGTCTCCTGAAACTTCCTGAAGAGAGACGGTAATTCGGGTTTATCACAATGCACTACATTGTCAATCTCTTAAGACCGCTTCTCTATTCCAAATACCTTATTGCTCGCACAACCTCCATGAAGGCTTCATCCACATTGTGGCGGTTCTTAGCTGATGATTCCATATAGTGGATCCTGTTTTCTCTGGCAAACAACATGGCCTCATCTCTTGAGATCTAGTTGAAAAACACATACATATGAATTGGCAGCCTATTTAGGGTTTTTTTTTGTTTTTAAATTCACTCATTTGTGTAACACGGAAATGTTACCACTCTCTGCTGGTCAAGATCTGATTTGTTGCCAACAAGAACCATTGGAAAGTCATCTCGATCCTTCACCCGCAATATTTGAGTGTGAAATTTCTGAATTTCATCATAACTGAAACAGAGAAAGTGTTCATTAGATGACAAGATTTTACTCTACAAACACAAAAATAATATAAAATAATACAGAGATCATAGAATGTCATTATGATTGAGCTCATCTTGCATAGTAGCCTGTAAATTTAATTTACAATTGACAAATATTAAAAATCAATTTTATGAGTGTTATTACTGCTAACAAAAATTACATGAAATATTTTCCTGAACTGAAATAAAAATAACCAAAAAAATAATCAAAAACATAATCAAAAAGCAACTAAATCAAATGGCAAATTAAATTTAAACAATGTATTTCTTTAGGTTTGATAGCATGTTATATTCTAAAACTTTCTCATTAAACATAAAAATGTCACTAAACAGCAATAACTAGACTGTGCTAAGACTTTTCACAGCATTAAACATTTTTTAAATTATAACAGTTAACATATTATGTCAGTCTTAAAATACAAAAACAGAAAAAAAAAATTAAATTAAAACGAACAATGAAACAGATAACTAACTAAAACTAAACTGAAAATAAAGAATTTCAATGAAGAATATATATTAAAAATCTTCTTAACTCTGGAGGCTGAATAATTGATTGCAGTTTACAACTGTACAAATATTTACATAGAAAATCTGGAAAACATAGTCTAAGTCACATCTGTAAGAGACCTCTACATTTATACTCGCCATACAAATAAGTTAGACCAGCTGTTGAGGTTCACCTGAAAACATGAGCACTCATATCACTCTTATTCTCATCACAAACACATTCTGTGGTTTTCTTTTTTAAAACACACAGCCACACACAAACTCTCTGTTCTCGTCACATAGAAAGGTTAGGAACTATCTATTCCCCTTCCTCTCACAGACACACAGACAAACACACTCTGGAAAACACCTACCTGCCACTGTCATTAAGAGCAAAAACCAGTAAGAAACCCTCTCCGGAGCGCATGTACTGTTCTCTCATTGCTCCAAACTCTTCTTGTCCTGCTGTGTCGAGGACTAATGAACAGGCGAACGACACAAAAACACAAATGAATAGAGGGGAATATGCAAGACAAGCTCATCCACATTTTGAATGGCCCAAATGCAATTCATAACTGACACACAAAGTTTGCTTTAAGCACAGCTGGCATGATGTTGTACTGACAGCAAGTCAAAACAAAACCTGGGCAGAAACCCGTAGTCAGCAATGAATCATACTGATGCAACTCTGACCAAAATCTCCCTTCGGAGGAAACCTCTGGAGCTTTTTAACACTCATTCCTTCCTATAAAAAAACACATTAATTCCAACATACTGTCTAATCGTGTCTCTTTTCCATCCACGGTGCAGATTTTAGTGTACGAGTCTTCAATGGTTGGGTCATAATCCGACACAAAGTATGACTGTGAAAGAAAACATTTTGGTTGTTCACCAACACCTCAACAAGGGCTTTAACATGAAGGAACATGCAGAGGAAAGCCCACTGCACTCTGAACTTCACACAATTCTTACAACACACCCACAGTAATACTTACCACAGCGCATTTGCCCAATATTACGCCATAAAAACATCTTTGTTTCATACAAAGTCCTCAAAAAGACACTTACCTGAATGAACTGAATAGTGAGGGCGCTTTTCCCCACACCTCCACCGCCCACGACTACCAACTTATATCTTTCTTCAGTTGACATGGTCGTACTCCTGCAAATATGAAACATTAAGTTATAAAAACACTAATCATGTCTTCTTTTTCGACTAAAATGTTTTTTAACGGGAATAACGTTGCTCCATCGAGCATAAAGATTTAAGACCGTTCAAGGCCTGGCATCGTTGATACACCTCTACAGCAGGCTACAATGTTACAGATTTTGGGCGAGTATGTAATCATAATACAATCTCCATGGTTCAATCTGTACGAAACAATAGCATTTGCAGATTGATAACGCTAGAGAGGAAATAAAACAAATACCGTGCTGATCTGGGCAATGATCGCCGATTACCTTTCTTCCGCAGCCGCCTTGAGTAAATTAGCCTTCTGGTGGCAAGTTAGCGACTCGAAAGTCAGACAACTTAGTCCTCTGACAACTTTAATAGACTATATCCGCAAGATTTAGCCTACAAATTTCTCCTTTGTACAAGCGATACAACCATCTTGCTTGTGGAGATAAAAAGCGAATTCCAGGCTTAGAGGAATGTCCGCCCTCTGGATTTTTCTTGATGATTTCTGGACTCTCTCTTGCTTTTTTTCAGACAGCTTTTTTTTCATGACCAGGGGCAACTTTTCTCGTCTCCGAGTGTATCTCATACGTACGCCTGAAATGGGCGTGGCTTTCATCGTTGTTTTTCTCATCGAACGCATGATTTCGTAATCGGTGAGCCTCGGCGAGTTCTAATTGGCTGATGCGCATGATTCGATGAAGGATTCTGCTGTTACTACGCTTGCATTTCCGCAATAGAAGGGAGGCTATATGATAAATGTGAAATTCGAGCGTAGTCTTTCCCATATTTGGCCAAGGGCCTGGTTTGTCTGCGTTACAGTAGATGTTTACATCAAAGAGTTAATTCAGCATTCATTGTTCGTTTTTTATTCAGCTCATGATTTTATTGAGCTTATAAATAAGATTAAAAAATATAGAGCAAAACAAAAATAATAACATAATACGTAATGGTCAGAAATGCGACATATGAAATGAGATGTTTGTCCAGATGTAATGTTTTGTATCTTATTTATTAATTATTTGCTTTTCTTCCTAGTACTACTATATATGTATATTTGCATATGTTCTTCCTGTATATTCTTTTGTGATACTTTGGCAATAGGAGTAGTAGTAGTAATAATAATAACAACTAGATAGTAAAGTTTGGATACAAACTTTAAGTTGGCTTGAAAAAGCCTAGCCAGAAAGTTTGTGAAAGTTTTAAAAGATTGAAGTTTGAAGGTTTTCAGTTTGAAGTAGTTTGAAATACATAAAATAATTTTAAAGATTACAGTTTGAATGTTTTAAAGGCAATACAGTCTATCAGAAGAACAGACACAGAAAAACAGATCGTTGGGGTACCTGG
>JAFVLL020029312.1:0-13085 GCA_021397915.2 Tor tambroides | reverse complement strand
TAACGGAGTTATTTTATTTAAAAAGTAATGTGTTAGAATACTAGTTACTGTCAAAAGTAACTGCGTTACAGTAACGCGTTATTGCCCAACACTGCTTGTAAAACATTGATTAGCTGCTTCAGGTGTGTTTGATTAGGGTTGGAGCTAAACTCTGCAGGACACCGGACCTCCAGGACCGTGTCTGGTAACCCCTGGATTACGCTATGATGACAGCTAGCTAGACATCAATCTTAAAAACAAAGGTTCCAAAAGCAGTGCCATAAAATCACCATTTTAAAAGTGAAGGCTGCTTGGTTCAGTGCAGTAAGACTAAGAATGAGACTAAGTTGACATTTTTATTTTAAATGCTCAATGTCCATATCCTTAACTATATCTATAAAATGGAAAATTCATTAATGGAAAAAAAAACACCTTACCATGACTATTGACATAGTCTTCCCAAAAATTGGCCTGTTGGAAAACAAAATAAATAGAATCAAGTAACTGTGCTTATACCATCTTTTTATTTTCATCTCATCACATAGTGGCTATAGCATGCTTCCGTTGTGTTCACTTTCTCTTGTATACACTCTTTTTCTTACCGTCTGTATGTCATCTTCAAACACCTCTCTGGCCTCTTCATATGAGCATATTTCCTCTATGCATTCTCTCTGTAGATTGTCAGGAACCACTAACTCAAAATCCCAACTGTTATACAACAGTTTACGGGAGAGAAACGAACCTGCTGGCTTCTCTTCTAGGAACACTGAGGAACACAAGAGAATATGCATCATAATGAGAATCAGCTACACACTACAAACATACTTTTTACAGACACAAGCAACAGTACAATATGCAGGAATGGTAATGAAATGACAGTTAACCATAAAGACATATAGTTAAAAATACAAAGCATTAAAATAAATAAATAAAATGTAATCATGTTGCATTCAGAGTATGAAACTTACCAATGTTTGCAATACATCTAATGTCTAATGTAAATTAGATCTAAAAGCTCTAAGTCCTTGATTTGAATGAGTGCATAGGGAGGTCAACCAACCAACCAACCAAAAAACAAAAAAAAACCCACCAAAATACTAAATAATTAGCAATAATAAAAGATAAACCCAAAGAATTTCAAACACTGGCTATTAAACAGTGTTTTAAAGTTTATTATTTACCATCATTTCCATTGTAGATCGCTCTGCCCCAAACAAGATGAGGCAAGGATATCAAGCTGAAACATATCGCTGGAAACCCCAGCATTGTGCCTGTTCAAAATAACATTAAGAATATAACAAAGATTAACAGGCTATGTTCTGATAAATCCATATAGAGGAAATATACACAAGAATTCGTCACAAAAATATTGAATAATACGAAAAGGCTTTTACAATGTCGTCCTCTATCGGTCATTTCACTTACTCAAAAGCAAATATTATTTCTTTTATATTAAGTAGTAGTATATATTTAATGCCATGTCAGTATCTTAGGCTAATTTAAAAAAAAAAATACAAGTATAACAAATACAATAAAAACCAGCAAACAAACAAACAAAAGTTATATTACACAAGAATTGTTACATTAACAAAAATTCTAAAACTTTCTCTTTTATATTAAGAAAAAAAGATATAGGCCTACATATACATAATATCCGTTTAATATCTTAGTTTCAACACTGCAACTTAAATGGACCATACTCTGACAAAATTGTGGCAACACGAGGGAATGACTCAATATTTTTGTATTTTTAAGTAGAGTAAGTAAATAGTGTATATCTGCCCATTCATTTAGAAACAAGCTGTACCACAAAACGCACGCCAGAAAGTAGAAAATAAAGCAAAACTGCGTCTAAAGAAAAAAGACATGGGTCACCGCCCGCTTACCTTTACACTCTTTTGTGCTCCGTAGAAGGACACTTTAAAAGAAAAATACTTTCAGATTTCTCCAGAGATTTCCTGCCTAGGTGTTGTAAATTATGGCTGTAGAGTTCGAATGCACGGAATTCACATGTTCGATGTTTTTAATTGAAATTCTTCCATATTCACCTGTGTTCACATTCACAGCGACATCTTAACTCATCAGGTACGACACATACCAGTTTGACAACATAGTTCACAGCCGCGAGCATTTGTAGGAGTGCCAGTGGGATGTGACAGAGTTTCGGTGAATTACCTGAACACCTCAATAAACAAAGGTGCTTTAATAGCCCCCATTACGAAAACCATTAGTATCAGTAAGTTTTAGTGCTGTATCTAAGTGCTGCATATATCTCAGTTGAATGTTCAAAAATGTTATTATCATCTGTCATTTAAAAAACAAACAACACTCCCCAGTGCACCTTCAACAGCTTCCGGTTTCAGCTGCGCCTGGATTGGATCAACCTTCCTTTTCAAAGATAGCTATGAATGGACCCCTTTCCTTATTAGCAAGAGCCGACCTGACAACAGCTTTTAATTGAGTAACGAAAGTCAGTCCTATAGACGTGATATTAGTCTTATGTTATCGCGTTAAACGTGAGGAATCTGTCAGTGCGTTCACAATGTGAACACTCAAATCTTGTGAGAAAACGACGCCATGCTAATATTTCATAAGTGAATTCAGAGCCGTGCTGTTGATTCACTCCCAGCGATTGAAAATGTTCCCCGTCTCACATGTGGGGATAATTTAGCAACAATATACGCAGGGTTGTTCTGGGCCAATAAGAATAGAGAGTTAATTACAAATAGAGATTAATAAAATTAGCTAAATTGTCAGTAGTAAATAATACAAAACAGTCATTAATTTATATTTAATTCATAATTAATAAAGTTTAAAATAAGATTGTATTACTTCAACAATTACTTCCTCATTCCTCAGCTTAAAGTATCTGAAGCCAAAACCGAAAACGTTGCGTGTGAAAACTGTTATGAATACTTTTAAAATGAATCACACCATTAAATCAATCACCCATAAAGTCTTCCATGAAATGGTTTAAAGACATATTTTAATTGTGTACAAAAGAATATTGTTAAATTTAGATACAAAATTGGAAGATAAATGGTGTCTGATATTTCTCCAGAGCCAACAAAAACACAGCTTAAATAAAAAAAACCCCTGAAATAATCAGACTTAAGACATGAAATTATATTGAAATGATATGAATGAGAATCATCCTGTTACCACATTGTGTAATTCTGTTTAACATTTCAAATTAAATAGTGCTTTGTTCTCATTTGCAGCTGACAAATCTGATCTACAACAGAATTTGTCACAGTTTGGAAAAAACCATCTATGTCCCTTGATTAAAGGCTGTAAAGTGTGTAGCAACTCCCTCTGGAGACAAGTATACCATAAGAACTGCTATAGTGTGACTAAGGAAAAGCACCTAGTCTTATTTTTCCTCACCCCAAACTAGGCCTTTCTACCCATTTACAGAGTGACTCATTCCCTTACAACATTGATTAATATCATGCTTTGTAAGTAAATTCATTTGGCAATTCCTCTGTATCACTTTTTCATCACTGTCTATGAACGAAGGTGCAAAAATCACAAGCATGGCATATACAATAGCATGTGAACTTGGAAACAGACTGCTTTAATCTGCATATATGCACAAATAGAAGTACCTTCAAAAAGACATTAAAAACTAAAACGAAACTAAAACAAAAGAAACAGATCAAAATAATCCCGAAATAAAACCACACGATTTGTCCATTTTAGTGTTAAACTACATTAGATAACTATTCACGATGACAAAGCTAGGTGTGCAAACATGTACATTATAGCCTTTGGTTTGTATGAATACTAGCATTGCAGATACTGGACCCATTGTTTCGACACTACTAAAAATACTCAATTATTAAAACCACATCACGTCTTAGTCATCCCACAATGCTTTATCAGAAAGAGATTAATGAAAACAAGCTGGCTGTATATATTCTTGCCACTGATGGGAAGCAAGGTGTAGACTTGAGCAGCCATTTCAGTGCAGTCTCACTGACTAAATGAATCTCCCAAGAGAAGACAGGCTGAACAGAGCTCTGGGCCAATAAAATACTGTAGACTTATCTTTTTGAGTCAGTAACCCAATATATGACATACAGATGACATAAGAACCATCAAAAAGCTTTGTCAGCACCACCTATGATCTCTTATGTGGTTGTTTAAATATACATTGTCGCAACTGTTCACCACCTCAGTGGTTAATTATTATTATTATTTTTTAATCTCTTTCATGGCACACAATCAGTCTGCAATCTCATACTGTGGTGGATATAAACAAATACTGTGCTTGAATATAAAATCGAGAGCATGATTTTACAAGGCACTACATAAAACATGTGGATGAAACAAGAACTCCCTCTTTCCAACAGATTCACGGTTTGCTCTCATTTGATATTGCCTAGTTTCTTCTTGGAAACCAATTCATACATACTGTAAAAGCCACTAGAACACTGATGCATACAGTGCCACACACACACACACACATTCTGTGTAGACATATAAGGCACCAGACGTGAGAATGAGGGCTTCAGTCTCCTAGGCAACAGTGCAGAGGGGCAGTCAGAGCAGGGTGCAGGGACAGCCACCACTCTTCTGCTTCCCCGCGTGATTAGCGGGGAGCGGTGGACTCTCTGTCTCCTGAAACTTCCTGAAGACAGACGGTAATGCGAGTTTATCACAATGCACTACATTGTCAATCTCATAAGAGCGCTTCTCTATTCCAAATACCTTATTGCTCGCACAACCTCCATGAAGGCTTCATCCACATTGTGGCGGTTCTTAGCTGACGATTCCATATAGTGGATCCTGTTTTCTCGGGCAAACGACATGGCCTCATCTCTTGAGATCTAGTTGAAAAACACATACATGTCAATTGGCAGCCTATTTGGGTTGTTCATTAAAAATTCAGTCATTTGTGTAACACGGAAATGTTACCACTCTCTGCTGGTCAAGATCTGATTTGTTGCCAACAAGAACCATAGGAAAGTCATCTCGATCCTTCACCCGCAATATCTGAGTGTGAAATTTCTGAATTTCATCATAACTGAAACAGAGAGAAAGTGTTCAAGATTTTGCTCTACGAACACAAAAATAACATAAAATAATACAGAGATCATAGAATGTCATTATAATTGAACTCATCTTGGACAGCAGCCTGAAAAATTTAAATTGCAATGAACAAATATTAAAAATAAATCTCTTTTATGAGTGCTATTACAGCTAACAAAAATGACAAACATTACATGAAATAATTTCCTGAACTGAAATAAAAATAACTAAATAATTAAAACAACTAGTAAAAACTAAAACAAATGGCAAATTAAATTTAAACATTTTAGTTCTAGTTTTAAATTTGATAACATTATATTCTAAAAATTTCTCATTAAACATAAAAATGTCACTAAACATCAATAACAAAAGACTGTGCTAAGAATTTTAACAGCATTTAATATTTTTACAATTATACCAGTAAGCACATTGTCAGTCTTAAAATACAAAAACTAAAAAAAATTAAATAAATTAAAACAAACTATGAAACTGAAAATAAAGAATTTCACTTTAGAAAAACTATATATTAAAAATCTTCTTAACTCCAGAAGCTGAATAATTGATTGCAGTTTACAACAGTACAAATATTTACATAGAAAATCTGGAAAATATAGTCCAAGTCACATCTGTAAAAAACTCGTCATACAAATAGGTTCAGTTCAGCTGTTGAGGTTCACTTGACAACATGAGCACTCATAGCAGTCTTATTCTCATCACAAACACATTCTGTGGTTTTCTTTTTTAAAAACACACATGGCCACAAACACACTCTCTGTTCTTGTCACACAGAAAGGTTAGGAACTATCTATTCCCCTTCCTCTCACACACACACACAAACACACTCTGGAAACACCTACCTGCCACTGTCATTAAGAGCAAACACCAGTAAGAAACCCTCTCCGGAGCGCATGTACTGCTCTCTCATCGCTCCAAACTCTTCTTGTCCTGCTGTGTCAAGGACTAATGAACAGACAAACGACACAATAACACAAATGAATAAAGGGGAATATGATCTACACAAACAACATTTTGTGGTGCCCAAATACAATTCATAACTGACTGACACACAAAGTTTGCTTTAAGCACAGCTGGCATGATGTTGTACTGACAGCAAGTCAAAACAAAACCTGGGCAGGAACCCGTAGTCAGCAATGAATCATACTGATGCAACTCTGACCAAAATCTCCCTTCTGAGGGAACCTGTGGAGCTTTTTAACACTCATTCCTTCCTATAAAGAACACATTAATTCCACAACATACTGTCTAATCGTGTCTCCTTTCCATCCACGGTGCATATTTTAGTGTACGAGTCTTCAATGGTTGGGTCATAGTCCGACACAAAGTATGACTGTGAAAGAAAACAAAGAAAACATTTTGGTTGTTCACCAACTCCACAAGGGCTTTAACATGAAGGAACATGCAGAGAAAAGCCCACTGCACTGTGAACTTCACACAACTCTTACAACACACCCACAGCGCATTTGCCCAATATTACGCCATAAATACATCTTAATTTCCTACAAAAAGTCCTCAAAAAGACACTTACCTGAATGAACTGAATAGTGAGGGCGCTTTTCCCCACACCTCCACCGCCCACGACCACCAACTTATATCTTTCTTCAGTTGACATGGTCGTACTCCTGCAAACATGAAGCATTAGGTTATAAAAACACGAATCCTGTCTTCTCATTCGTCTAAAACTGTTTTAAAACGAATAACGTTGCTCCATCGAGCATAAAGATTTAAGACCGTACAAGGCCTGGCCTGATAAACCTCTACAGTAGGCAGTACAATGTTACAGATTTTGGGCGAGTATGTATCATAGTCCAGTCTCCATGGTTCAATATGTACGAAACAATAGCATTTCCAGATTGATAACGCTAGAGAGGAAATAAAACAAATACCGTGCTGGTCTGGGCAATGATCGCCGATTACCTTTCTTCCGCAGCCGCCTTGAGTAAATTAGCTTTCTGGTGGCAAGTTAGCGACTCGAAAGTCAGACAACTTAGTCCACTGCAAACCCGCGAATACTCTGACAACTTTAATAGACTATATCCGCAAGATTTAGCCTACAAATTCTCCTTTTCTACAAGCGATACAACCATCCTGCTAAGGGAGATAAAAAGCGAATTCCAGGCTTAAAGGAATGTCCGCCCTCTGGATTTTTCTTGGTGCTTTCTGGACTCTCTCTTGCTTCCGATAGCTTTTTTTTATGACCAGGGGCAACTTTTTTCGTCTCTGAGTGTATCTCATACGTACGCCTGAAGTGGGCGGGGCTTTAGGCGTTGTTGTTCTCATCGAACGCTTGATTTCGTAATCGGTGAGCCACGGTGAGTTCTGATTGGCTGATGCGCAGGATTCGATGAGTGATTCTGCTGTTACTACGCTCGCATTTCCGCAATAGAAGGGAGGCTATATGATAAATGTGTAATTCGAGCGCAGTCTTGTCCATATTTGGCCAAGGGCCGGGTTTGTCTGCGTTACAGTAGATGTTTACATTGAGCGTTAATTCAGCATTCATTGGTCATTTTTTTATTCAGCTTGTGATTTTATTGAGCTGGTAAATAAGATAAAAAAATAAAGGGCAAAACAAAAATAATAACCTGATATGTAATAAAATATTTTGTGGTCAAAAAATGCGACGTATGAAATGAGATGTTTGTCCAGATGTAATGTTTTGTGTCTTATTTATTTTATAATTGTTGCTTTTCCTTCCTAGAATTTTAATATTTGCATAATTTCTTCATGTATATTCTTTTGTGATATGGTGATACTTCGGCAATAATAATAAAATACTATTAATGTTAATAATAAAGGCAATAATAACTATAACAAAAACTTAATGTTTAGAATAGATAATCGATGTGGATGCTGGATCACTTGGCTTGTATTAAACGAAAACCTCCCAGGATGTGACTAACTGCATGTGTAGAAAAAATGTTTTTAGAGACACCCACCAGTTATCTGCCTTCCCAACATTTCTGAGGAAACGTTACTCCTCTTTATTGTGACTAAACCAAGGGGAGTAAATTTAAGTAAATGGTTGCAATAAATTCCTGCAAGTTTAAAAAAAAATCATGTATGTATATTTATTACTAATGGTTTTCTTAAAGGAATAGTTCACCCAAAAATGAAAATTAGCTGAAAATGTACTCACCCTCAGGCCATCTGAGATGTAGATGAGTTGGATTTTTCATCAGAACAGATTTGGAGAATGGGTGCCGTCAGAATGAGAGTCCAAACAGCTGATAAAACCATCACAATAATCCACAAGAAATCCACACCATGCACTCCAGTCCATCAGTGAATGTCTCATGAGGTGAAAAGCTGCGTGTTTGCAATAAATTAATTTACATCTGCTGCTCTGGCTAAAATAAGAGACTACTAACCATGATATCACCTATATGAGGAGAACAATATGCACAGATGAAAAACAGATACAAAAACGCAGGTTTTCACTTCACAAGACGTTAAATGATTCACTGGAGTCTTGTGGATTGCTTGTGGACCCTTTCACTTTAGAGGATCCATTGGTGAGCAAGTGATGTAATGCTAAATTTCTCCAAATCTACTCCACTGTAGTAACAAACTCATCTACATCTAGGATGGCTGGAGGGTGAGTAAATTATCAGCAAATTTAAATTTTTGAGTGAGCTATTCCTTTAAGAAGGAACAGGACCATTGCCCTATTGATCAACTGGCATTCAAATTCACAGAAAAATTTTGTCTTTTCATAGCATTTTATTATACAGTTCACCAAATAGTTGCTAAAGTAATGCTAAAATGAAAGAGACAATGAGACAGAATAAAATAATTGTCTTTAATGAACACTGTTTTCAATACAAGCTATAGTGTTAAAATTCCACCTGCAAAATACCCCTTTATAAATAACAATTATCAGTGTATTTCAATAAATAAAGTCACAGGCAGTCTGTGCATTATAATAGAACAAATCGCACTTGTTCTTGCAGACTTTCAGTCATTTATTCACATATCACCAGTCCATCAGATGATGTGAGTCTGTCAAATAGTCTTGGAGGAACATGCAATTTCATTAAATAAATAAGTGAATTCACACACTGATACATATGCTTTTTCCAGCCATAGTATCGTTGTCTTCATTTTAGCTCCTTCGGATCATTAGGGAGATGCAGTGTACAGTCCTTGTTTACACCTGTATCTTTAAATAGCGCAGTCCATACATCTCTCTTCAACATCTGTATGGCAAAGCAGCCTGTCCCACTTTAATACGTGGGCCAAGTAGGACCCCAAGCAGCATGCGTTCACCCCAGTCCAGTATTTTGTTGACTGTAAGACTGACCGGAGACAAGGGGCTCTGGTCTCCAACCATACCCTCCACTGCTTCAACACCACCAGTAACCTCCTTCACGAAAAGCTCCTGCGGAGAGGTTACAATACCACGTGGTCCCTGGGTCTGCCTCTGTGAGCTTGTGCTAGAATGGCTCACTTGGGGGTTTTTTTGTTGCTCCATATTTGCTCTGGGGTTACTGCTGTTTAGTTTACTCTTTCTTCGTTGTGATTTCGAGCAGCTGAGATTAGCTGAAGCCTCCTGGCTCCCGTTTGCCTCTTTTGGTTCTGTTCTGGTTTCTGATGGCTCCATATTGACTCTGCCCAGGTCATCTAACGCCCCCGTCTGGTCAACGGCGGAACTGCTCTGCTTCAGGTCACAGCTGTTCACTGATGACTCCTTCTGGTGAGTCTGAGGAACTGCACTCACTGGTGTTAGGGAAAGAGTAAGGCTTTTGCGTTTCTCCGCTAAAGACGGAATCTGAAGGTAAGTAGGCTTAGGTAGGTTGGACTTTGGTGCATCCTGCTGTGTCTGTGATGTGACGTTGACTGGTCTTTGTACCTCTACGGGATTGGTGCGGAGAGCGAGCGCTCCGAGCTTGTCTGAAAGAGATAAGGTAAACTCTGGCTTCATCACCTCACAGCGCTGGCCTCGGCTCTGAATATTTTCCATTTGGTTGTTCTTGTTCTCACAGTGCACGTTTGCTTTGGAATCCTCAGTACATCCATTAATAATAGAGTTGTTGTCCATGTTGTTCTGAAGGTTCAGGTTAGTTAACAGTGCCACTGTGGAACTGCTGTTGTTTTTTTCACTGGTGGGCTGTAGGCAGTTATCCAAAGGTTTGACTGACTGCTGAGTGTGAAGGTTTGTGTTACTATTCTTCAAAGAAAGTGTTCCCTGGAAGAGCTGCAGCTGCCCCAAGAAGTTAAAGTTCGGTGAAATTGTGGGTCTGCGTTCTTTCACAAACCTAAAGGAATGATCAGATCATGATAATTAACTTATTTAAATCATCTGCATTCATGAAAAAAAAAAAAACAATGAAGCAAATCATTCTCACTTTTATCACCAATTTCATATCTCAGACTTTTTTTGGATGCAAAATTTCACTGTTTTGGTTTTTTTTTTACACAGAAAATGACAGTAGAAGTAAAACAAAATTATGCACATTACCGGTATGCATGATCCAGATCCATTTTCAGGCTATACATGACGTAGGCCACAGCAAGTGCTGGAGACCGAGAGATTCCTGCAGCACAGTGGACCAGGACCGAGCAGCCACATGACATGGCCCCATCTGAAACAGTTCATTTGTTTTAGTACAAATATTATACATGCAATGACACCTATAACTCAAAATTCTCTACCAGATGCATAAAAATAATGATCTGTTTTAAATTAGCCTCATGTTTTTTTGCACAGACAAAACAAATCTATTTCCATAGTCACAGATCTGTGCATCAATGCTAGATTTATTAATGATGTAATGCATTTGGGATGCAAATGCAGGCTGATGTAAGCGGTGGGATTCCGGATCCCTCACCAATGAAGTGCAACGCCTGAGGGATCCAAGGAAGCAGGTCATCCCGCAGGGAGTCGTCTATTGGGATCCGGAGGTACTG
This sequence comes from Tor tambroides, assembly GCA_021397915.2. Classification (NCBI taxonomy): domain Eukaryota; kingdom Metazoa; phylum Chordata; class Actinopteri; order Cypriniformes; family Cyprinidae; genus Tor; species Tor tambroides. The sequence goes on along the minus strand of JAFVLL020029312.1, from coordinate 2,144 downwards.
GGACTGGGGCAGAAATGAAGGCTGTGGGCAGCATCGGCTCACACTTAGTACGTATGAGATGCCTCGGTCGGACAAACCATCCTGTGGGTACGAATAGCGCGTGAGAGGTGAGAAAACAACTTAAATAGCCTATTCTGCAAAACACAGACGAGAACAAACTGTTGTAGCAAATATATATGCAAATAAACTAACTTACGTAGCAAATGTAGTTTTGATAGGGTTTGGGGAGGATTATGTACTCTTTAACACGAGGAATCGTTAGATAATTGTAAATATACCTGCGTTACGTCAGTCTCTGCACCAAGGTAGAGATGCGGCAGAATACGAGACAACGGTGGCCTCTCGGACTGACTGTCCCTGTAGTAGACCATCTCTTGATTTTATAAACAAATAGTTCTTCTAAATGTTTATATAATCCGAAAACCTGTGGAGGAAAAAAATACACTGAAAATTACTGCCTGTGTCTGTCGCAGTAAACACACACACATACAGAGTCTAAAATCAGGCCAAATTGTATCCCTAAAGTTTTCACGAATTGCATTTAACAATGGTAATATACAAGTTAGGCTTCTTCACAACAAACTAAAAGCTGGTACTCACCAGTTCAGTCAGTTATGGATCAGCAGAGTGCGTAGGAAATCAAAAAAAGGTTGAAAAAGTCCAACGAAGCTGCTGGATGAACGTTGTAAATAAATAGCACAAACAAGAGCAAGCGTGTATCGCGTGAAGTCTCTGTTTGAATGTAAACAGTCCCTGGATCTCTCTCTTCTCGGTAGCTGTGCTCCTCTCTCTTCTTCTCTTCTCTTCTGTCTGCGCCTCTAACATTATTTGTTGTTGTATGTCTATACCTGAGCGAGGGAGGAAAAAGATGAGGTCATCCCGTTTCCAGGAGCTAAGAATAGTTCCATTCTGTGTGATGTCATTTCCAGCCAATCAGCGCGCAGGGTGCTCTCTGTTTGTTCGCCATCATCAGTTTGCCCTGAAGACCTCGGCATTTTTATTGTGATGAATCGTGTTTTACTCTCGGTAGCCTTTCAGACAGGAACACGCCGCTTTCATTTGCAAATCGAGTGTGTAATCCGTCAAACGAGACTCTTCTATCCTTGTAGAGGTTTTTTGTAAGCCAACTCGTGTGCAAAGTCCCATGCGAGCAGTGCTTCTCTTTAGTTGTAAACAAAATATATTATTCAGAACGCTCAGTTCACTGGTCCACATTTACCTATTCATATCATGTTTATATTATATTAAACAACCGTACATTACAGTATATTTCTGTTTCAATGATGTCATGTGTTTTTATCAGACTGTATCAAATTTTTTTTTTTTTATCTCGCTTCAAAGGCTGCAAAACACAAACTCGATTGCAACAGACTTAAATTAGATTTATGTTAATTTAACAAGCTGTATTATTGCTATACCACCCTGGGTTACAAAAATGGTGTTTTGCATTTTCTGTTTAACAAATTAAGGAATAAAACTGCTATTTACTCTGATGGAATGACATTGAGAAAGAAATTGCTAAAATATTTGTAGCAATAGCCAACAATACATTGTATAGGTCAAAATGACCAAGTTTTCTTTCATGCCAAAGATCTTTAGGATATTAAGTAAAGATGTTGCATTAAGATATTTTGTAAATGTCCTACCGTAAATATATCAAAACTTAATTTTTGATTTGTAAGATTCATTGCTAAGCACTGAATTTGGACAACTTTAGAGGCAAATTTCTCAATATTTTGATTTTTTGCACCCTCAGATTCCAGATTTTCAAATAGTTGTTTCTTAGCCAAATATTGTCCAATCCTAACAAACCATACAAGAATTGGAAGCTTATTTATTCAGCTTTCAGATAATGTATAAATCTCAATTTTTTTAAAAAAAAAAATTGACCCTTCTGACTGGTCCAGGGACCCACAGTGGCTTCCTGGATAGATAAAGACCACCTAAACATGAACTTAATATTAATCTGTATTTTTCACAGTATAAATCATCATATTTAGGGTGTCCAGAAATATGAGTTATACTGTGAAACAAATAACAGACGTAGAACATGTATATTTATTTTCTATTAAAATTGACAGCATTTTTTCAGCCCACCATTACAGTACTGTTAGCTGTATAAATCCTAAAAAAAAAAAAAAAAA